>JAZHYW010035845.1:0-202544 GCA_037355805.1 Ixodes ricinus | reverse complement strand
GTCTATACTCATTATGCTTCATCGTTTCCTTCCGTATTCGCGAACATTTGTGTATGTATTAATGAGATAGCGTTAAGGATCTCATGTCACAAAATCTTCGGCGTCGGTGTCGGCGTCGGTGGGACCGGAAAATCCTGTGCATGGTAACCCTGGATCGAGGGGACAACAAGGGACGGACAGACACGAAACAGATGGACAGACACGAGTTTTGTGTCTGTCCGTCCCTTGTTTTCCCATCGATCTAGGATTACCATGTTTGTCGTTAACCAGCTCGCTCTGCCCTACTTTCTATAAGAAACATCCTGATTGGTCGGTGGGGTCACCACGTCACAGCTACGTGTGACGTCACAGGGGATGTTACGTCATGAAAACGTTTCGCTGAATTTCGCAGGAAAATGTTCCGCTAAATTTGGAGGAAAAGGTTCCCGCTAAATTACGTGGAAAAGTGTTTCTGCCAAATTAGGCGGGTCGATAAGGTCATCACGTCAGAGCCACGTGTGACGTCACACGCGGCACGTGATAGTTATGACGTCAAGTGTGACATCACACGTGACACGTGACGCTACCGACTATGCGAAGCGCACAGGTTTCGCACGGCATGGAACTGAGTGCGTATTTATATAAGGAGGCTTTGCGAACAGAGCCCGATAACGCTACCGCGTTCCACTCTTAAATGCGAAGCTTAAGCGTTCTCCAAGTTTTTTTTGTCTTCTGCTTTTGTATTCCTGTAGCTTACCGTTAGAAGAAGGTGTCGCTAACATCTGTGGTACTGGCCATTGCCTTCTGTGACTGCCTGGTTTTCATAAAGAACTAAAATAAAGAATATGAATATGAATATAAAGTATAAGACTATAATTAAATGCTAAACAAAAAAGTCAAACACTGATTGCATCCATTAAAATGAATTTCGGATTCAATACTATTAAACTTCAAAATGCACAACCCTTACTTCCTCCCTACGTTGCCACGAGTTAGTGACTCGAAGGAATGAATTTGCACGAATACGCGTATTTATGTGTAATGTACCATAGTTTTGTCGGGGTGCCGAAATAATTCATTCGGTGAATGATTTATGTAAAACAAAATTTTCAAGAAACAAATAATCCGCCTCATATTCTAAAGAACGAGATAGCGCCTTCACCATTCCGGATGAAGCTCCATGCTCAATAGTTAGCCTGTGAACCTATTTATTTTTATCTACATGATAACCGAAATATTCGACGTATTTATATGTGCTCAATAGCCAAAGTTCTGTGTCAAGTGCCCTGTCGTGAGCCGAACACAACACACCGATATATTATGTGAGAGTTACAGGTGGAAGCACGTGGTCAGCATGACCATCACAACATCTACTCAGCTGAAAGTTATAAAACTGCCAACAAATACATGGCATTGCAACGTGACGTTATTGGCCCGTGCTGTTGGTCATTCTAGGTCATTTCACTTGCTCTTAACGAGAAAAACAAATTCGGTGGTGTGACATTTGTGCAGCAGAAATGAAGCCCACGGCAGCAATGCCACCATAATGGGGGCAGATATGACGTCAGTGCACGCCATGCATACGGTGTGTCGTATTGTTAAGCCAAAAAGTAGCGCAATGTCGTCGATGTGAGGCACGTGCACGTGCCCTTGGGAAGATCATGGCGCAGAGCGCAATTCACGCCATGAATTTCCCAAATGGCCGCCCGTGCCCGGCATCTACAATGAATGCTTTCCCGCGATTAGACTAGTATTGGTGCTGGCTGAGCGCTTTGTTTTCAGGCACGTGGTTGTGGCGTTTGTGGGCCGCGACTTTGAATTCGGCGGGAACGGCCACGAGATGTACGAGGGTCAGTACCTGGCAGGGTACGGAGACATCGTCGTCGTGGTTCCCAACTTCCGGCTGGGCGTGTTCGGCTTTCTCAAGACCAACTCCAGCAAAACCTCTGGAAATATGGGACTCTATGACCAAAGGGTGGCACTGGACTGGGTCAGAGAAAACATTGAGTACTTTGGAGGAAATACCACAGAGGCAAGTGCAACAAAATGCCCAGGACCGATGCGTAACGTGATGGTATACTTAACGAGACATAACGTAGCATGGCCTAACAATACATGACACGACGCAAGTACGTGAATTGACTTAGTCTAATAGAGGGATATGACGTAACGTTTTCTAAGGCAACGTTCAGCTACCCGACATGGCATGGGGTAGTGGGAACTTAAAGAACAAAATTGGGAACTACGCTATATTTGGAAACGAGAAGTCACGTCGATTAGGGCTCATGAGAGTACACGACCAGATGTCTTGATGCGACATGACGCAATCATTGTGTCATGCCGTGAGAGCAAATAATCAATATGGGGAATAGTGTAGTTTCAAACATAAAAAACTCTATTTCAAATGAATGTAGGTTGTAAAGTTATTGACTCAGCAGTATAAGATTTTACCGCTTAATCTCTCCGGTATTTACTCTGCAGACTACGAACGCGGAAGCCTTATTAATTAGGTATTCACTAAATAGAGTTAAATGGCTGACAAAGCGTTTAACGTATATTTCATTCAAAGAAGTTACCGTACTAGAATAACAAAATACTAATACATACGCAATTTTTTAATTATATTATTGAGTACTTGTTTGATATCAGTTGTTCACGCCTACTCACCATCAACGCCACCTTGTAAGGTTTCAATGCAAACATCTTTCCTTTGACTAAAGTGTCGGGAAATAAAACACACGTAGCGGTGCTTTCCCAGTCACAATGCAGTGATTGAAATTGCAGAACGAATAGAGCGTTGGGTTACTCGACTGTGAATAGCTGAGTCTTCTTTTGTCCCCTTTATATTGTCATAGACCTATTGGGCAGGAGATCGAACTATAGGGGGCACTTTATCAAGCTTGTTGCCCACACAGTCCGGTGTTTACTAACACGGCATAACAAGGAAATTGAACCTTGCCTAGTGCAGTCTGGGCACGAGCACTTCGTTTTGACCAGTGCTTTGGTCGCACGAGAAGCGGCCTTCGAACCGTCATCTTTGATTTCTCTGATCAAAAACAAACAAGAAAATTCGGTTTGTTGTCCTCACAGTTGCAGCGTTCCGCTAGAGGCGTCACTGTTCAATCTCCTCCCCAATACACACAAAGGTACATCGTTCCTTTTGTTTCTTCCTTTTCTTTCTTCAAGCGAGCGCGCACACAGGCACTTACGGCCGGACACACACATGTTCGCTAGCATACTAGAGTGCTCTTTGAGCACATACGAAACGCGGGAAGCGCCTTGTCCTATTGAAGAGCTATCCTGGCGGTAGCAACACCACCTAGAATGACCAAACCCTGCCAACGGCCTTGTCTAACTCCCCGTAACGTTATCGCACTCCGGATGGCGCCAACTGAGTAGCTGGGCCCGCGCCTGATACCAAGCGTCCTTTTACGCATTCATTGGGTACGAGGTTCCAGCCGAACGCTCAAGCATCACTCGTCCGTCTCGATCTCCTGTAAAGCGTGCGAATGCTTGCGCAGGTGCATCGATTGCTGTTGGTGGTCTTGGCGGCAGCCGAATTAGTGGCTGGGTAACATAGCACTCAGCGGAGTGTCCCAGGAATTGTCCAAGAACGTGCTCCCTGGACTAACTGCGCTAACTTCGTTTTGAGCCGTGCAGATTGTGCCTTTGGCCACGACACCGGCGCTGTGTCCCTGGGATACCACCTGCTGAGTCCCGAGCGCCACTGGGTCCAAGACGCGAAGAAATTCATCTTTCACACGTCGTCGCCCCTCAGGCGCTTCGCAGACAACAGCAGGGCTGCCATCAGCAACGCGCGGATCCTTATCAGGACCGCTGAATGCCTAGATGTTGTCAAACACGGATCGTGGCTGCGGTGTCTCCAGACCCTACATGCGGAAGCGCTGGTTCGAGCGGTTTTGAAAGTGCAACGCAGCTGGCCGCTCTTTGTGCCAAGCTTCAACACCACACTGTTACCGGAGGTAAGGGACGTTTTTTAGAAAACATCTCTGCATATGCGCAAGCTGTAAGCTAAAACCCACTTGCAAGGGACCGTGTGTGTTTGGTAGTAAACGCGGACAGGATAAACAGCACGCGAGACTTAACCAGTTAACGAACGTGTCTTGCACATGTGCGAGTAGATCGCGCTTGCGCAGAACTTGCGTGGTCTGCTTCGGCATCTGCAGTGACTCAAGTCATAGAGCACAACTAAATTAGTACATCTTGAAAGACCCGAAGCATGCGGGGAGGGCAGGGGTGCGTTAAAGGGGCCAGTCGTGCGAGAGACGTAAGATTGTCGGTGAGAAAGACTTGGATGATAAGATTTGAGTACCTCAGCTTAGATTAACTCCGGCCTTGCAACCATTTTGTTTTATTTTGCCAAACGAATTATCGAGGTTTTATAAAACACTGTTAACGGCAGTGAAAACTGAAAGAGCTCTAAGCACGAAAACACGATAACTATTCGTGGAGAGTGTGTAAGCAGATAGGCCCACACAAACGTATAATGCACATCTTCACCAAGATCGCAGCCCCAAATGCAAGCAAACCATGTGCAAAAGCTAGTATTAGTGGTTGTCACAATCGGCCACAAATAACAAATGACTCCTACTCGCTGAAACACGGTGTTGCATAGCCACTAACCCCAATGCTTGCGTGACACTGAAGGCACCCTGGGCCATGAAATCCTGGGACCAACCATGGCTACGCAACAAGCAGTTCCTTGTGGGGAGCGTCAAGGACGAAGGCACAGTGGAGATGAACATGGTTCTCACCAGACTCCAAGGAGACAAAAGCGCACAGTTCAACGCCGATTTCGTAGCAGAAATGCATACCTTGCTTCAGGCCTATAACCTCTCCGAGATTTCAGAGGTAAAAACTGTAGCGATTTTATCTATCGATTGCGAGTTGCATGCTGCTGAGAAGATTATAATGGTGTCAAAAACCACGCCGGAACGCTTGGCATATGATATATGTGCTACCTAGAGAGACTGCGAAATTAAAAAGGAACTGCGATTGTGCCCTAGTCTGATGCGCAAAACAAATACTTTACTAGAAAATACATCGTATTCCGCGAATACTGAATGAACTTGTCGCCGAAGGCTTTGCGCGCGAGAAACGACTGGACGAGCGCAGCCTCGTGGTTTTCATCCTTGAATTGGGAGGGGTGACTGCTACCATCAATTGACGTGGACAACGACCAAGACAGTGGAGACAACCGCCTATGCTCTCTTGGCGGTTCCGGTATCTTGGTGTGTCGGTGGCTGGCCACTCTATCGGCGCAGCCCAAAAGCACCCCCCACTCCCTTTCCCCTCCCCAATAAAATAAAAAATGAAGTCAACTTTGGCATTTTACAAGGCTAATTCAAAGAAGGACATCGGACGCGCTGCATCGGAGGACTGAATATTCATTTTAGCCACATGGGGATGTTTTAACGTGCAGCCGAAATATTGATTACACGTTAATTTTACCGCAATAAGCCTTCGTCAAATTGCGGGTACATCGGCTGGGACACGAAGTCGCCACCTGGGGATAAGTGGGCCGGCGATTTGCCTCCAAGCCACCGGAGCGGCTGAAAACGCGACTGAGTGGACAGCGTAATGAGCATGCGTTCTTTCAAAAGCGAGTCGTTTCGACAGCTAGGGGGAAAGTTGGTGCTGAAGGCACTCTGTCTAATACAAACGAGCGGAGTAGAAAACCTTTTTTTTAGAAAATATTTTGACACACTTTACGGCATCCCTCTCCAATCCGCTGTTTTAAAAACCTTCATCTAGTGGTGCATGTATCGAAGGCCACAGATTCCGGCGTTCGCGTTTCATTCCGCGCCAATAGATTGCACGACAGAGTTGATCTAAGTAAAACTTTGGGCTTTTTTGGCATTTTGTTTTGGCAGGATATTACATAGCACAGCAATTCACTGGCCACATCCCCGTTGAGGACAAGCGGGCTTAATCTTACTAGTTGAAGTTTTTTTTTTTTTGCAGTCCCTCAGTTTTAATCAAAGGACATAAATAAAAAGAAGCGGTCGCTTTTCTGCGCAAACACAGCGTCACATTTTCTCATTTTTTGTGTTTACCGTCTTTCTCGTTTTTCAGTATCAGTAAGTAATACACTCTTACCCTCATGCTTACAGATTATAAAGACATACAATGGCACCGAAGATTCTCGGGAGTTCTGGCAAACTGTTCTGGGAGACATCCTCTACATCTGCCCCCTCAACTACATGGCCGAGTCATTATCATCCAAAGGCAATGCAGTACGACTGAATCGAGATTCGTTTTTGAACATTACGGAAGCACGCGACATGAAATCGCATGATACATCTTTTATTTTGCTCGCGGACTTAGGACCTTTCAGAGAACAAATTCTTGAAACGTACCCAGGTACCCAGGCCAATACCGATATCAAAGTCGAATCTAACCTCCGTTTTTGCCTTCTCTCAGCATGAAATGTCACCGTAATGAGCGAACCACATTGTTGTTTTGCTGCCCCTGACAAGAAACACAAAAAATTATGTCTTTAAATTTTGACTTCCATGGTTTGTATTCGGCGTCATTGGTAGGTTTGATATAAGATTACTGCAGAGCAACAAATATAATATAAAAGCACATGGAAGAAGTTCGAAAGAAATTACGATGCCATTTGTACACCCTTGATCAAAGCTGACGGCGTTTGACCAAGAAAAAACAAAAGCTAGTTATGCATGAATGTACAAACAGCAAGATGTGAGCCCACAATTGGGTATATCGACACTGGTTCATGCTGTATATGAAACAATTTAGGCAGTTCAAATGTACTTCTAACTTTACGGCTCTAGTGTACACCGCACTCTACGTCGGCACCATTCACATGCAGATAAAAATGGGCTAGGAAAAAAAAACTCGATACCAGAAATGATTCGCAGGCCTTACCGTAGATAGAGAGACGGTCTCTTTCATCTTCATGAAGTTTGCATGGGGAGGAGACAACTCCCATTGACTTCCGTTCGATTCGTGGGAGCATTTGGCCGAGCGCATGCGGAGGAGTCCTTGATTGATCACTGCTGTTTTTGGTCAAATTTAGGGTCAAATTTAGGGTCAATTAGTATCCAGTTACGACTCGTAGAACATCATTTGTTTTCGCGGAAGCCTCCTAAAAGTTCACATTTTGGGCGGTTGGGTTGCGCACTAACGAAAGAAATTTGACACGCCCATTACAGCGAATTGCTGATTGTTCGGAGGTTTAACCTATAATTTTCTTCTTTATTACACGGACCCTACATCGAAATTGATCATTCTCTAAAGTTCAGTTACTAGGGCGTGATTCTAAATATTGTAATTGGGTGTAACTGAAGTTTCGGTGGGAGTTTGCCGGAAAATATCAGATGCCTTTGATTGCATTATAGTTATTTGTTTACTAATTGGGGCTTTATATTTTCACAGAGTAAGGCAAAGAGGGGATAAATATTGAACAGAAACGAAATGTTTATTCGGCGAACTTGAGAAAAACGAAATAAAGACGAGCATTAAGACAGCAGAAAAGCGGGTGGCGATTTGGCGGCGTAACAGGAAGCGAGAGCGAGACTTACTCGACAAACTCGCGCGCAGCCCCTTATCTAGTGTGCGTCGCCATCTTGAAACTTCGACCCAGAAGGTAGGAGCGTTTTGCGTTCGGGATGAGAATGAACAGGAACTTTTGAAAAAGAGAAATCATGACGAAATTATAAAAGTTACGTTCCGAGTAAGAAAAAACACGAATATTTTAGAAGTTCGTGACCAGCGTTGCTTGCTCGGACCGGCACGTGGCATTATCCCTCTCTTTAAAAGCGCATCGTCCCATTGCAACAAGAAACAAAAGCAAAAATGGTTAGTAAAAAAATGCGGTGAGACTAAATAAACATGCAGCGTCACAGTCCTAACACGCGTAGAACTGTTTGAGTCGAACTACGTGCAGCACTTCGGGTCCTGGCTCGCGGCATCCTGAAGCTCGGGTTGCGTCGGGGAGCACCTCGAAGTTCAAGTACCCAAGGCGGCCAATGACCTTGCAATGTCCGAAGTAACCTTTTAACAGCTTCTCGTTGATGTCCGAGCGGTGAATAAGCGTCCACACCTACACCTCTGTTTCCGTACTGGAACTCCACGTCTCGGCGACGAAGATTGTACCGGCAACAGTCGTCAGGTTATTGGTCCTTTATCCGAAGGCGGGGTAGCTGGCGTACTTATTCTGCCCGTTGGGTGACCAGCTGGGCGCCGTCCGGGCCGTCGGGTTGTGGGGCAGCATAGCGTCAAGCATCGTCGTCACCTTTCTGCCGTGCACCAGCTGAAAAGGTGTAGTCTCAGTGATTTCTTGAACCGCCGTGTTGAACACAAACGGCTTCTTGTACACAAACAGCGGTTTTGCTGGTGGTTTGCCGAAGTTCGAAGGTGGTCGGTGTGGCTCAAGCTGAGTATATCTTTGTTAGTCGCGCCATGAATGGTGATCTTCAATCTGCAATCAGAACTTGGGGAGCGCCCTGTAGGAGGACGATAGACTCACCGAAGAGCTTGGCTACTTTCACAACGGTTCCCGACGGGTGTGCTTTTGTCTCGGCGTATCAGGTAAGATAATCAGTTGCCCCGATTATTCAACAGCTTCCCCCTTCCCTGGTCGCGGAAATGGTGGCATGACGGAGGAGCTAGCGGTTCGGCGGCTCGTTTTACGGTTTACGGGACAGATGTTTGGTGGTCCGGTTCTTCTCTGACTCTGAACCTCAACTCGACAGCGCCCCGCATAGTTTAACCAGTCGTGCTCAGTCTGGGTCAGCGCGGCGACGACTAGCGCGACCGGCTGGCCATGTCCGAAGACTTCGAAATTAGTCCTAGATTCTTCACGGAACCGAAGGCATCTTTCCGTGAAGCGCCCCTACCGCGCACCTCTACCAGAAATGTCACGGAGTAATGCGAAGTGACGATAAATAATGAACTGAAAATAAAGGTTTTATCAGCGAAACTGTGCCAAACAAAATAAAGAACGAGTGTCGAGACAGCAGAAAAGCGGGCGGCGATTTGGCGACGTTACAGGAAGCGAAAGCGAGACCGACTCGAAAAGCTCTCGCGCTGATCCTTCTCTAGTGTGCGCCACCATCTCGAAAGTTCGGCCCAGAAGGTTCGAGCGCCGCGTGTTCGGGTTGGAATGAACAGGCACTTTCGAGAACAAAAAAACAGAACAAAATAATAAATGTTGCGTCCCGAGTAAGAATAGACGCGAATCTTTTAGTAGTCCGTGACCAAGCGTTGCTTCCCCGGCCCTACGCGCGGTAATATACCAGGAAGTGTTGGCAGAAACCTTTACCAAACAAAGTTCTTTGTCAGTTTCATAAACCCGTCAGTCAGCCAACGTTATTTATTTCAATGTCGACCCGGTAACCTTTTCAAAAACTCCTTAGCAGCAAACCAGGGCTTTCTGCTTCGGCATGAAAGTTTAGCATCATCACTTTCTTGTTAGCGTAGCGCAAAATGGAGTGGAATGTTCAAAATCAAATAGAACTGATACTTGGACTAAATTTTCTGGCTTGCTAGTGAAATAATTTGGCAAATGATTAGTGTCTTGGTTAGTTTTAATAAAAAATGTGTTTGAGGATTGGAAGATGGTCTCGAAAAATATAAATTTACAAAAAAATTATTTGCATGTACTGTGAATGTAGTACAATGTGTCCGAAGTAGTTTGTTTATAGCATGCGGATCCGACTACAAAAATCGGCGGTCTAGAATGACGGAATTGCCAATTGCCGGTATGTTCTAAAACTTAATATGTCGTGTAGGTCGAGCTAGTTGCCACTTTAGTGGTCATCAATACCGGAGGTTTCACAATTCAATTATGTAAATGCGATAGTAATTTATACTAACAATGAACTTATTGTGTAACGACTCACCGAAACGATTACAGCTGTGAAAGCTTCCGCTCACTAGACTGTATTTATCGTCACACAGCCTCGTAATTACAGTGACGAAACATTCTGCGTGATGCATCTTTTGCATATCTAAGTTCGCAAACAACTGTGTCTGTGTAGTCCAAGCTGATGACGGTTTTCAAGGGAATCGCGAAGGTTGATAAACCCAATATTCTTTTCCGATTCCCTCGCAACCTGTTCGCACAGTTTTAAACACACAGTGTCTACAGTTCAGTCAGTCACCGAAAATCGGCGCATGTATAAATTGTCCCGAATAAAAATATAAGCTTGATTAATAAAATTTAAAATATATTTTTAATGCGGCGAACGTTTGCTGAGAACCATAACGTAACCAAGAGATTTCTTTGATGGTGACGGAAGGACTGCTATTGCAAGCAACCATGCGAACCTCGTTTTGTAAGCGGGTGGATATCTAGAAGTATCCGAGCTCGAACAAACGACAAGATGCTCGCGTAATCTGAAATATTTCAGTCATGCAAACAAAATAAAAATAAAAAGGACAAGGACAAGCGCTAGGCAGGGATTGAAGCCCAGCCAGCACCGTTGGAATCAAGCACGCTGTTGACTCAGCTATTCGCATGCGGCAGTACTGCCCCTTTAAAAGACGGGACGATACAACACAAAATAACATTGACAACTCCTAGCAAGAGAAGGGCAAACTACAGTGGCACCTAAAACACAGCTTTTCACAGTCGTATCCAGCTTACTTTAATTCGAGTCGGACGACGTGAATCACTTTCGGATCGCAGAGGGCTGCGTGAGAATGTTCATGCTCCGTCGGTCAACGGCTTCCAGTTTAGGCCGCTCAGGTAGCGAATAAGCTTGAGGCCAAAAACCATACTAACAGTTCCTCGCTGCGACAATGAATTGGTGCTTAGAACCACACGTGGTAGCCGGGCTGGAATTGGGCGTCGTGGCAACAAGGAGTGTACCGGCCATCGTCAGCAAGTTGTGCGGCTTGGAGAAACATGCAGCCGAGCTGACAGACTTCCTCCGCTCGGTGAGTGACTAACCAAGCGTCGTCGTCCTGTCCTTCTTCGTGGTCGACATCACACTCGTCGTTGGTATCATCATAGAATCCGTCATCGAGGTAGTCGTCCAGGTCGTAGTCGGGGTTGTAGTTGAAGTCATCGTCCGGGTCGTCCTTGGGTCGCCGTCAAAATCGCCCTGAGGGTTGCCGTCGAAGTCGCAGTCGGGATCGTCGTCGACGTTGTCGTTCGAGTCGTCACATGTTTCGTCGCCTGTGTCATCGTCAATGTTGTCAGTTTCGTCGTCAAGGTTGAAGACACTGTATGTACTCGAGGCCGCAGTCGGGTTGGCTGTTGATGCTGTAGCCGGAATTTGTCTTTGGAGTCGTTGTTCGTTTCGTCGTCGGTGTCGTCGTCGAAGTCGTAGCCAGAGGCTTTGTCGAATTCACAGTCGGGGCTGTTTTCGAGGCCATAGTTGCGGTCGTCCATGATGTCACAGTTGGAGTCATCCTCGGATGCTTTCGTGGACGTCGCCTTCACGGTCGTCGTCTTCGGAGTTATCGTGTTCACTGGTGGTACCAATTGTGGGAATAGATTGCGTTACCCTGCACCTCCACCAAAATGTCACTAATAACAACATAAGCTTGATGAATAAAACTTAAAATGAGTTTTTATTGTGGCGAACTTGTGCCGAGAAGCATAACGTAAAAAAGACCGTCTTTCACGGCGACAAAAGGACGACTGCCTCAAGCTGCCATGCGAAGTTTCTTTGTGTTGTTGCGCGAGAATCAAGCACTGGGCGAGTAGCGCAAGGGGCTTTGACATCACGCTCGTAACATGGGCTGAGTCTGTCGCGTGCATGGGACATTATCGTTTTCGGAAGCTCTAAGAACGAGCTGCACGCCATAAATGTTCTTCTGTTATGGATCTTCGTTCTTCGACGTGGTTATTACATTCGCAATGAGAATGGGATTCTCCTTTTGCAAACGTGTATCTTGATTATGATAGCGTACCAGTACACTTTTAAATACGGTAAGGACACTGAAACCGAAGTGGCTGATGCCTTTTCTAGGCTACTTGACTGTTCGACGTCCAGAGAAGAGGCAGCTCAATGTCTAAATTTTTTAGTGCCCTTCCCTGACATCTTGAGATGTGGCCAAAGCCACGGCACGAGATGTCACACTTTGGAAAGTTCTTGAGCACACTAGATCTGCCTGGCCAGGAGACGTCGCAGACGAACTACAACCGTACTACGCCCGGCGTCTCGACCTTTCGATTGAGCAGAACTGTCTGACTTGGGATCGCGTGGTATTGTACCTAAGATCTTGAGACAAGCGGTTCTGGCGTTGCATCTTGAGGACCATCCCGGCACCAAACGAATGAAGATGTTACTAGAAGATTTATTTGGTGGCCCGGATTAGACAAAGCAGTTAAACAGTACTTGAAGCCATGCAAAGTGTATCAGGTCGTACAGCCGTCGGCTCAGCCTACACCACTGTACCATTGGCCATACCCTTCAAGGTGTTGGCCGAGGGTCAATGATGATCCTGCGGCAAAGGTCCTACGTAACTTTTAGGTTTTAGTGGACGCGTTTTGCAAATGGGTGGAAGATTGGCTAATGAACACTAGCACTGCTACTCAGACAATCACCAAACTTCGCAGTGCCTTTTTATTCCTTCGGCTTTCCCGAAAAATTGTGAGTGATAAAAAGCCACTGTTGGTATCTTAGGATCTGTAACTTTTCTTGACCAAAAATAGCATTACACATACAAATACTCGATCTGAAGGGCTTTAAATGGGGCTGCCCAACGTTTTTGTGCAGACCACAAAGCGGTCACTGCCAAAGAAAGTACTTCTCACGCTGAGTCGGTGAAGAAATAATCAGTGCAAGAAGAGCTAGATAGCTTCTTGATGAGTTACAAAAACACCCTTCATTCGGTGACTGGAAAGACTCCGGCTAAACTCCTCTTCAAACGACAACCAAGAGTGAAGGTGTCTTTCATCAAGCCCGACTTTATAAAAACATGACTGACACAGACCTGAATATGAAACAGCCATGCGATAAGCACAGAGGCGCGGACCGCGCATTTGATCTGGGGGAAAGAATGTTCAAATGTGTAGGTGAGAGCGTACCCTGGGAGGACGGTGAAGTGAAACAAATTGTGTGTCCGGTGACATATATTGTGCGTGTGGCCGGTCAAACACGATTTGTGCATTATGACCAATTGAGCCGTTCTTCGACACGACCTGATGAAGCTTGATACTTGCTTCCACGACACGATGAATCTGACCCAACTCGTCAGCACGAGCAAGCACCTGTGATGACGAGAGCACATGAACTAGACAACGAACCAATGCCCGATATCGCGACATGTGCTACACCTTCAAGGACTGATTCGGTGACGTCTCCGTCTGATCCGACACCATCTGCAGGCTCGTCAACGACAGCAGAAAATCAAGACCAGCCGGACGTTGAGTTCAGACGGAGGGCGCGTGTGCGTCATTTCCCCGACTGCTTCAAACATTCAAATTTTAGAAAGTGATCAGAAGGTCGCGCATTAAGTGGGAAGATTGTTGTAGCCCGTGAACCAAGCGCTGAGCGAGTAGCGCGAGGCGCTTTGACAAACGCTCGTGACATGGGCTGCGCTCGTCGCGCGCATGGGATATTATCCTTTTTGGAAGCTCTAAGAACGAGCTATAGACGCCATAATTGCTCTTCTGATTTGGATTATCGTGCTTCGGCGTGGTTATTACACTTTCTATCTAGATGTTTCTGAGCTCGAACAAACGACAATATGCTCGAGTCAATTGGAATATTCCAGTGATGCAAACAAAATAAATATAAAAAGGACAAGCGCTAGGCAGGTATCAAACCCCAGCCAGGAGCGCGGGAGTCGAGCATGCTCGTGACTCAGCTATTCACATGCGGCAATATCACACTCGCGCGTATTCATATATGAATCAATCGCAACTGCGAGTTTCTGCATTGCACGAAGTAAAATCTCCCTTGGGTTGAAGGTTTGCGTTCTTTTATCAGCATTGGACGTGTACTTTACTTTAGACACACTGCCAGCCGTGAGGCCATTGAAGGTAGAAAGCATGTTAAAATTGACAGGTCCTTATAGAATAAAAAAATTGGCAGCGAATTTACCTTGAAGTTTTTATAATGCATGAAATGCATTATAGGAATTTGGTGAAGGAATCGGTGTCACGTGACATATTTTCCCGCTAAATTTTGCGTGGAAGCTGAATTGTGGTATAGGTCACGTGGCTAAATTTTCCCGCTAATTTTAGCGGGGAAACAAGATTTGTGTTTGGGTCACAAGACGTAAATTGTCCCGAGCGGGTGAATTCCCGAGCGGACAGCGGGAGTTGTTGTATAAGTCACGTCAGTTTCCCGCTAAATTTAGCGGGGACACTGAATTCATATTTTGGCCCAAGACAGGAATTTTCTCTCTAAATTTACCGGAAAAATTGATTTGACGTCTAGGTCACGTGCCGTCAATTTTCGCAGGGCGTATAAGACACGTGACGTCATGTTACACCACTTTCCCCGCTAAATTTAGCGGAAAATGCTCGGACGGACGAACTTATGGGCTGAAGGGCGGACGGATGGACACAATTTTGAAATTGGTGGGTAGCGTTAACAAGCATTTCATGCTCTAGTAACATCAACGAAAAAAGTAGACACATGTGCACTATACACAATATCTGTCGATAGAGAGGTTTAATTCTCAATACATTTTATAAAAAGAAAAAAACAGGCTGGTGTAAAGTTTGCGTTAAAGCGATGAGGCATAATATAATTGGACTTTACTCGGTCACAAGTAAATAACCCGCAAAACGCCCCGCCTCTAGCACATGTTCCCTGCCAATCGCCGGTGTTCGCCTGTGCGTGATAAGAATGTTACCAAAGACAGAAAGCTCGCTTTCAAGACGGATCATCATGTGGGTTTTTAGCTTTTCACGGACTACAGTATCATTATTAAGGTTTGAGCACATAACTTATTTATGAATGTCAATAAGGTAACTATCTTCATTACCTTATTGATTGTGGACGGGCTATATATCTGCTGATTTAGCGGTACGCTGGGTTTCTGTTCAGATGAGATTACGCGCGTGCACAGCGATAGCAAAGTTGGAAGCGTTCAATATAACTTTTTTTTTACAGCGCTTGTCCTGTGTGCTTCTTCGTCTTTTTGTCCTGCCTTTTTTGCGCTATTTTTAACATGAATGGCGATTACCAACATGCCCAGCAGACCAAGCTTGTATAATGATCTTGTAGCGAGTGAAAAAAGTAATTGGAGCCGACTCAAGAATACTTGTGATGGCAAAAGTTTTCCAACTGACTTTCTGCTTCTGGTTTTGCATTATTTATCGTTGTCTTCGCCCAGGTCTACTCGTTCGTGTTTGCTCAGCGGCCGTCCTGGAAAGGAGCTGGCCTAGCGACTCGCTACGATGACATCCACTTCCTTTTCGGCACGCCACTGCGATCTTCCTCTGCAAGCAGCGAGGTCGAAAAGGAGCTCACCCTGACCGTCATAAATGACTGGTCGCGATTCGTCAAAAACATGCGAGTCTAAAACTTACATATAATATAATTAATGCAACGTTTCAGGCGAGCTGGACAGAATAACCTAGATTAATTTATGGAGAAGGGGAACAAGCGGGACAAAGGACAAACACTAGTCTCCAAACGCAGCTACGTGACTGGTGCGCGACCGAAACAAAATCCGGCTAGTCCTGGTTTAGAACCAGGGACCACTCCATTTCCAGTGGAGCACTCCACCAACTAAGCTAACCAGGAGTTTCTTCTTTTTTTCTTACATGAGCTAACCTGAACTTGGACGTCAGTGGAGCAAACAGGATTTATCAACTGCCACCAGCCTAACACCAACAAGGGTGAACGGCCTGCAGTTAGTAGAGCACTCCACTGGAACATGAGAGGTCCCAAGTTCAATACCATGACCAGGCTGATTTTTTTTCGGTCGCGGAATAGTCACCTAGTTGTGTTCGGAGATTTGTGTTTGTCCTTTGACCCCCTTTTCACTCTACTACAGGGATTATTATCGTCTATTCTGTCCAGCACGCCTGCACCTTTACATTAATTACATCATAACTTCAGAAATGCAGGCAGTTCACCCTTGTTGGTGTTAGACAGGTGGCAACTGATAAAACAAGTTTGCTTTACTGACGTCTAACTCCTGGATAGCTGAGTTAGTAAAGCGCTCCACTGGAAATGGAGAGGTCTCCGGTTCGATACCAGAGGCAGGCGGAATTTTTGGTCCCGCACCAGTCACATATTTGTGATTAAAAATTTGAGTTTTTTTTTTTTGTCCCCGTTTGTTACTTTTCTTCAGGTGTTATATATCGTTTGAATATTTAATATATTTTGTACCCTATTTTTTAAGATATGCCGTATGTAGCGTAGAGCCATTTCTTAATTGGAGGTGTCCAGCAGTGGTTTCTTTAAAATATCTGCGTATTACCTTCTTAAGTTAGCTGAAGGCGACGTTTACTTATTCATTTAGTTCCAGCAGATATTGGACACTAAACTCTGTTTCAGAATAACTTGGCAAATGGCGTCAAATGCTATGGCCGCAAAAAGCCAATTAGAATGTAGGAGTGGAGTGCGTGACCATGTAGCATCAAAACGCATTCCGCCCGTGGAAATCTGTCATGTATAATTTCCCCGTCCGTTTTCTTTTTGCCAAGTTATGCCGTAACAAAGTATATTGGCTTCGTGCTTGCGTCTAACCACACGATTCGCGCAACGCCAAATTTATGACGACCGCCAACGTTGCTTGTCGGTTTGTGGTGAAGGGACTATGTTAAAGAGAAGTGATATTAATTTAATATTTGCTGTTTTACACGCTCAATCCACAAAAGTAGGCAGCTATTTGAGACTTCAGTTTACAAAATGTGTATTATATCACACTAGTAAATATATTCTAAGACCTTCCAAATAAAGAGATGCAAAACTTTAGCAAGTTCATTTTATTAATAAAAATGTATAAGCGGAGAAAGGTTACACGTCTCCAGCACCTTTTCTTGTACGGCAATTAAATCAGTTGCTCTGGTCGTTGCGAAAATTATATATTTCTTCTTAAACAGCAATATCGCCCTCTCCGTCGTCTGCTTAAATAGCTGATGCATATAGTAAGGGCAAATGCGGTTAAACATGTTTTTTGTATTTCTTTTTCAGGACGCTCCCAGAGCTTTCATCGGGGCAGCCATGGGTCCCTTTCAGCGCTGACGCCCACAACACTGTGTTTGTGCACTCTAAAGGCTACGAGAGTTCAAACACGGGGTTTAGAAAGCGCCAGTGCGATCTACTTAAGAAACACCTTGTTTCTGCCGCTATTAATTAAGCCTTGGCCGCCAGAAAGTACAGAGGCAAAACACAAGCACAATACGTTACTTCTTCAACCATAAATGCTGCAAAAGTTCCGCAATGGCTTTCACCATTTGCTTTTTTCTTGAAGATAGCCTCTATCGGGAGAGAATATGGGTTTTAATATGCAATCACTAAACAAAATGAAAATACATTGACATCACTTACATTGCCAGACTTAACCCAGCAGTGAAAAACACAGGCTGACTTCAATACACGAGGAAATTGAATTTCATTTGCTCCTTTTCATGTTATATATGTAACGTAAACATATGCACAACAAAGAAATATAAAAATAAATACTAATATGGGTTACATTTTGTAAAGTGTTTATTAACTGGCTGATTAACAATCGCCGACTGAGTAGCAGGCAAACTTATTACAGCTGTTACCGACTGCTTTACCTGAAGCTGACATGAGCTGACTAAACGACTGCTGTGGCCATGTAAAATGTCAATTACCCAGCTAAGTGTTTGTTTTTATTGCAAACGCTATAGTCAGATTCAATTGTTGAGAATGTGTTCGAAGCTCCACCCACAACCTCATTACCGCCCGACAGTGTTCCTCCGCAATGCAGAATTAGTCCGTTTGCGAGGCGCTTGTCGTGCTGACATTTCAGAAGCGACAAAAAACACACACAAAAAAGACATACGCTATTGCAGCAGCTGTGCATAGGTGCCACCTTGGCCGACCTTCAATTTTAGTGTCCTCTTATTTACCATTTCACTTCACTTCATCATGACCACAGCATGGCAGGTTTTTGCTATTTTAGATTCTACTGTGTCCTCCCCAGCATTCGCCTTTGTGGAAACTCGTCAACGCCCGCTCTACTGGATCGGCGTACGGGTAAGACAAGAACAGGTCAGCAATGGCGGCTGTAATGTGTAACGTGTGCAAAGCCTCTGCACTCGAGATATCAACTTTCTCTGACATTTTAGAAGTGAAGAGTGCGCGTGCTCAGCCTCAGTCGGCGCTCATGGTGTGCGAGCACACGGACACCGGTACACCTTTCCGGCGCTTATCATCCAGACGAGAAATACTAAGTCGCTGGTCTGTGAACGCACGCTTGGCGCCTCACATTTCGTGGAAGAGAGCTACTGCGCACGCACAGAACGCGTTTCACAGCCCGGTACGCAAAGATGTCAGCGCGAAGAAGGCGATTGTTGGAAAGGTCTATGCGGATAGCAAGTTCGTCTGCTCCTTGCAGAAGGGTTGCGATGATGTCAGAACGCCGAGCTCCTATTGGCTGATTGAAACAAATATAGTGGGTAGACCTCAAGACATCTAGCATTGAATTCTACCCACTATCTTGTCAATCTAAGCCAATCAGAGCTCGGCGTCGCTCTGACGTCACCGCAACCCTTCTGCAAGAAGCAGACGAACTTGCTCTCCGTATAGTTTTGGCTTCCTCGCCACCTAAGGTTGCCTTAAGTAACAACAAGGACGGTCCATGGGATGTTTTTTTCTTATTTGCGGTATGAACGATAATTATAATATTGCGAGAAAAAAAAGACGTTCCACAAATTATATATGCGTTACATAATTCAGCGAATTTTTATTGAAATACTAAAAATGCGCGTCGGTGACCGATGAAGATTTCTTCTTTTATACAAGAAGCCGCATCGTTGCACCCGATTTCACTTTTTTTCCTTCTTTTCAATGTATTATTCGGTGAGGCCACTTAATCCTCCAAAGGCGAGTGCGCGGGCTATCGACGCCGAAAGTATCATCTTTCATGGAAAGAAGAAATTGGTGCCGACTTAAATCCCAACTCCCGATTCAGCGACACGGTCGGCTCTTCCGAACAAGACTGCCTCACAAACCGAACAAGAGGAAGAATTCCGCAGCCGTTCGACAGTTCTCGCACGGCTACAAAAGAAACGAAAGTGGTAACAAAAAAAAAGTAAATAAAAAACGTAGATTAACACGAACAGAGGAGAGACTACTGGCTGCGTTTCTACGAGATGATTTATCTCCAGAATCGGGGGTTCGCCTGTCAAATTATACCGTCTCGGGATAAAGGAAAAATCTTCCCGAGGAATTCCGTCGGGGGAAGGGCGCCATATTTGAAAGGAGATAGTTTCGGGGTAGCCAGGTTTCAGCCTGCTTAACCGTGAACGCCCATTGAGGAGCATAGAGCTGAGTACCGGCCACCGCTTCTTTCCTTACTTTCTCGATTTAGCCTCTTTCTCTCTCTCTCTCTCTCTCTCGTTTGTATCAAATTCCAAAAGGGCAGTGAGCGGTTTCGTGTCTCGCGATTTCAGAGAGAGCTGTTTCGTCTCAAAAGGGGCAAAAATAACTAAACGGACCGTAACGAATTTCCTTTCTTACGGGAATCATTAGTCATCCAAGTGTTTTGGTAGGATAGCTTCGAGTTTGTTTTACTAGGTCTATTTCTTTTTTCGGGAAGAAATCGCGCACTAAGGTTTGTGGTGAAGCACTATTTCTTCCGAGAATTTGAGGTCCCTCAAACAGCCTCGCGGAGATTGTTTTTTTTTTATATATTTCTTTGGATAATTTTATTGAATCATTATGTTTTTTCCAACTCGGACGATAGAAGCACACCAAGGCGTCTGGAGACGACGGGAAATTAATTATAGTTTCGTTTTATTCCCAGAGCAGAGGCTCAAAAGTCTATCGCACGAAAGGCACGTAATAGTCTTTTTGAGTCTGAAATAAAAGTAACAACTTTGTGATTATCTGCGAGTTTTTTTTTTCCCTCCAGTCCGAACAAGAATGCAGAGCATATTTAGTGTTTTAAGAACTACAAATTTGTTTTTGTGAAAGAGTTTCTCCCACGCAATCAAGTGAGCAGTAAGGTGCTCAGTGTTTATTATACATTATTTTTAAAGATTAAAATTGTTTTAGAGGTTTTATTTATTGTCGGAACGGAGATATTTTAAATAATATAAGACTTGAGTAATGAAATGGTCATAGAAATTAATTTGATCGACGTCTAACGATGCTTGATAATTCCTCCAAAGAAAAATCGTGGGATACTTGTGGATATTCACTTCATGGCAAGCATTACTATGATGAGATTATTCCTCGTTTTAACAGGTTATAAAAACAGATTTAACACATTGTGCCGTGCTAGTAAGCACCAACAAGCACATTTGACCTGCGTTATCCACTTCGACTAATAAGTGGGGACATTTGTTGTACTTAACAATAGAGATACGAAAAAGTAAAAATGAAGAACTTATCAATAGAAAACTATTTGTTAATGTGTATGTGCTAATGCGAACGATGAAAAACAATATAAAAAATTTGTCATGTCGATTATAAAACAGGACTGAGATTAGACTTCTTGGGATCAATTAGGGTTAGTGCAACTGGCTGTTTTAATGTGGCCAGATATGGTACCAACGGGGGTTGAAAATTTGTAATCTCATCTGCGTGCAGCACGAAAGTGCAACTACCTTCTCAACTTCATTTCTTTTTTAGATCTTAGAAAACACAATAACATTCTAAAACGACCAAGGTAATGCTTTAGATTTATGCTTTTCAGACACGGACGGTGTAAGTGTGGCTCGAAGTTAAATTTCTATGGTTCCCGAGGATATATATCACCCTGCTCTTGATGTAGTTCTTTCTGTTTTTTATCCTCCGGTGCTCAGTTCCTCTAATGGTCCCTCCCCACACACATCGCATAACTATTTAGCGGGAGACTACACTGGAATTTATCACCTTCTGTCGGGTGTTAACTGCAGTGCACTGCAGTCTTGCAGTGCACTGATGTCAAAGACCAAGTATATTTCCTCACAAGTGTTGTTCAGGAGGCCTGTTCAGGAGGCCATGGACATATATATCCCACTCAAACCATATAAAAAATCTCGCTTCCCTAACTGGTTCTTTCGTAAACCCAGGAAGATTCTAAAACGAGAAGATTTTTGCACATGAGGTTTAAGAAAAGTGGTTTTTCAAAGTGAGAAGTTGAATTAGAAATTTGCAAAAAGCGATGTAAGAAAATTTTAAACCGTGATCGCCCGGCGCATTGTTACTTGGTAGAATCATATCTCGTTAAAAATCAAAAGTAATTTTGGAGCTACGTTAAATCGCGCTTGGGGAAGGCTTTTGAGTCTGAAATCGTCTTTAATCAGCATAGCTACAGTGCGAAGGGCATGTCTGAGTTTGCGGATCACTTTGCGTCAGTCTACAATAATATTAATAACTGCTCCTCACCTCTATTGCCTCACTGGGACGGGTTATGTGACTCATTTGGTTCTGTGGTTGTCGATGAGGAATGTGTTGGACTGTGTATTACGAAAATGAGACCCGCATTGTCTGCAGGTCATGACAGAATATCCGCTACAATTGTTAAGTGTTATCATGAATTATTTATGCCTATACTATGCACAATGTTTAATAACTCCTCGATGTCAGGAATATTCCCTGATGACTGGAAAGTGGCAGTAGTTGTTCCGGTCCTGAAATCTGGAAATAGTGGTGACGTTCTTAATTACAGACCGATTTCTCTTTTTTCTTTTTCCAAACTCTTTGAAATGGTAATCTATCAATTTCTCTCCTGCAAGTTTCGTAGTATAATCATTTCTAATCAGCATGGCTTCATGTCCGGCAGATCGAGATCTACAAATCTCGTATGTTATACGTCTGCTGCATCTGAAGTAGTTTGTAATAAATGTAAGCTTAACGTGTTGTTTTTTTTTATATCGACCTAAGTAAGGCTTTTTGCGTAGTCAACGATAATATCCTCTTATACAAGCTTTCCTCATACGGAGTTTGTGGCTCGGTGTACAATTTGTTAAAAAGCTATTTGTCTGAAAGGCAAGCCTACGTCCGCGTCAACAATACTACCTCGTCCTTGTACAAGGCAAGCTCTGGAGTGCCTCAGGGATCTGTCTTGGGTTCCCTCCTTATTGTATTTTTTGTAAATGATGTCTCTTAAGTTATAACTCTTCATTTGTGCAGTACGCTGATGATATAAAACTTTACGAAAAGATGTCTACCTTAGAGGATTGCATCAAGCTTCAGAATGACGCATATTCCTTCGGTCATTGGCGTTTAGACAATGACCTCCGTTTGAATCATTCTAAAACAAAAGTAATGACATATTCTCGCAAGACCCACGATATAGTTTTTTTCCCCATATAGTTGTCACGGCGAACTGCTGTCACGTTTAAGTGAACTAAGGGACCTTGGTGTTGCTTTTGATTGAACCCTGAGATTTGACATTCACGTTACCAGAATGGTTCAATCGGCCGTGAGCACATTAGGTGCTGCGTCTCGCATCACAAATGAATTCCAAAGCCCGTGCGCTTTTTCACGCTTTACTGTTCCTTAGTTAGATCCCAGCTAGAGTACGCCTCGGTTGTTTGGAATGGCATTTCCAAAACTACCAGTTTATTTGTCGAGCGAGGCCAAATAAATTTATTCCTATATTTAAGCATCGTTACCTTGAGAAAGGTGATGCTTGTTTAAACGTTGGGTGTAACTCGCAACTCGTAAACTTGTTGAGCTTGCAGCAGCGCCGGAAAAGGCAGATATGTTTTTTGTTTTTTGTTTAAGATTTTGTTTGGCTCAATTAACTCTATCAGCCTTCTGTCCGAAGTGAGCCTTAGAGTTCTGCGTGTGCCTACACGGCTCCAATCATCTTTTTATATAGCTCAACATTTTAGCCACTAAAACCCGATACAAAGATCGGCTGAGTCTTATAACCGGTACTCTGATAGAATTGATATTTTAACTGATGTGGGAGCAAGTTCGGAAACGCTGTTCGAAACTTCTTCTTGCAAGAAAAGGGCTGATCAGTTGAAGGCTTGATGTTTGTCAGTACGATATCCAAGTATTTGCTTTTTGCTCTCACACCTGGTGATGTTTCTGTCTGTGTGCTTTTGATTTCCCTTGTTGATTTGAGTGTCTTTCGTACTTGTTAATATTTTTATTCAGATCTGGTTGAACTGCGCTCCCCTTCTGCACTCGTGTGCTTGTATGTGAGTGTTTTTGCTCGTTTTTTAAGTGTGCCAGCACTAAGACCATTTGGTTGTTCCTGGACAATTGGGTTGTTCCCTTGCGTGCAGGAATGTAAGAAAAAGGTAAAACAAAACAGTCTTTTAATTACAAGCACTGAAATGCAAAATCATGCTTGGAGTTGTTAGAGTAGCCAGCACTATACACCTATTCCAAGAGGGCGCAGCCATCCTAAATGTCACTTATGGTATGCGGCAAAACGTCGTTTTGATCTTTCCACGCCGCTGGAAGGTTCTTTCGAAAAATCTGTTATTGTTATAGATTATTATTTTGCCTCCCCTATATATTCTTGCACTACCAAGTTTAAATATTTTATTATTTTTTTCGTCCCGCATACCACACACAGAACCGACACGACTGAAAACGATGGGAAATAGAAAATATATATATATATCTACAGGCCAAGTTCTCCACAAAGATTTCCGGGCCCAGAAAACGCTCAAAACGACCAACCAAAATTTTGTTACAGAGTCACTCATTCCTTCGTAACACTGCGCAATGTGTACATCATATTCGAGAAATAATAATGAATAAAGCCCGCTCTTAATCACATTTCAGCACCCTGATAGTGCGAGAAAAAACAAACAAATACGCAATCAAGTCCGTTCAGATCCCAACAGCTTCCCGACGCGGATGTGATGTCCAGTGCCCCTACAAATGGTTCCGTCAACCCCCCCCCCCCCCCCATTTCATTCCACGCTTCTCTGGCACTGACGCCGGAGGACAAGGCACATTTGGCCCAGAAAACGGTCCTACCCTAATCCAATCGGCCAGCGACTTCCCCATCCCCTCCCAGCTTCAGAGTCTCGCCCAACTGCTCAGAGAGCCTCGGAGTTCGTTTAGTTCCGCCCGGGCAACGTGTCGTTGGTTCCACGCGCGCAAACAACGCCAGATAAATATCGCTGGCGACAACTTAAGACCTACTCATTTCTCCTGCTTTGCTCGGCCGCCCGGCGGTCGGCCGGAGGCAACGACTGGCTTGGCTCTGCCCACGTTCGCAGGACTCAAGCCAAGCCGAACCAATCCGATCCGCCGAGAGCTCCAGCAACTGCCGAACGTTGGGACAATCCACGATGGTGGCTTCAAGATTCGTATTGTCGTTCCCTGGTAATGGTCTTCGTGATGATCGTGTGCCCTAGTTTTGCTTTCTGGTGTTTCATTCCTGCTCCCAAGGATTAGCGTATAAAGTAAAGTGACAAGAGTAGATAAAAAAAGGTTTCGCGTCGTGGAAAGCGTGCACTAAGCGAGAGTCCGGAGGATTTGGTCGTTGGTGTTTACTAAGGATTATTTCTAACAATACTCTGGTTGATTTGCGTTTTCACTATGAGGCTTGTTTTATGCGAGTAACACTGCGTTTCTCAGGTTATAGGACGATTTTAAATCTTAAAGCAAACATTATCTCCTGGGTTGCGTAGGAGTGATAGTATACTTAGTAACTCCTAAACTTATGGTCCGCCGAGTTTCTAAGTGCAACATTTTAAGAAAGTTTGGTTCGGAACGTTTGGTTATGAGCCTAGCTTGTGCAAGTCAGGTTTTCGAAATATAACTTAACTTGAAATAATTGGCACATCCAAAGAGAGCTTCGGCACTGGAACCACAATTACACTCAACTCTCAGAAAAAAAGAAAAGAAAGGTTGTAGTATTGCACCCTTTGTGCGATGTAATACACATCATAACTTTAGTTTGACATACAGCGCACTGACGTTACATTGACGGCCCCAACTTTTACGAAGGGCTTTATAACGGTGGGATATAACTAATTAAACTGCCTAAAGAACGTATCAAAAACTACACAAAAACAAACAATGAGGTTTTGCTGTAGGTCCAAGAAAACTCCCATTATTTGTTTTGTAGTCAGGAACTCGTACGTTATCAATTAAAAAATAAATAAAGGCACCAATTCACGCGGTGAAGGTTGTTCGAGAACGAAGCTGTGTTATCACCTGCAACGGTTGCCGACTGCACTATAAACCCTTTTTATGGCAAACGACACCAGGTGGTGCTCCAGTTTTTGACGTCCCAGAGAACTTCCAGTTTATACAGAGAATGAACAGGGGCCACCTTATTACCGATGCTTGAACTGTAAATGAAACATTTCATCACCAAATCTTCAGGTGAACAGCATAACAACGAAGGAGTGCGAGACCTGTTAAAATGTTTCGAGTATTCTTGTAAACCAAATTTCCTCCTCCAAGATGTAATATTGTACAGCCGAAGGCCCTCGTTAAATCTCCAACTGTGTTGACCGTGTAGCATTTATTCTTTCTAGCACCCAATATTGTGCCCGTTACCGAAAATAAGTAACGAAATAGCGTTACTCGTTAGCTTAGCAAAAAGCTAACGCATCACAGAGCTCCGTTACCATTTTGCAAATGTAACGGAATGCCGGTGTCATTACTTGCCATGACTAACGGACGTCACTTTTACGTTAGTTTGTCGTTACTGTGTGTTTCGACTGTTAGTATACGACAGCTGTTTATAATCAACCGCCTCTATAAACTTCGCCGACAATACTCTTATTCAGAGTAATTATTTATTTATTCTTTTTTTTGTACTCTGCAGAGCCGGAACGTTAGAGCAGAGAAGTGGGGTACAGATCACATTTAAACCCTGGAAACTCACACAAACAACACAAGCCAGCAACCAACTATATAAATTAACAATTCAAAGCAGCACACCGTAATATAATTTCAAAATTTTAATAACGCCAGGACTAATACCCAGAAAATTCACATTGCATTCATTAGGTTAATAAAAGAATCACTCTCGGCAGGATGGGTAATGTATATCCTCGAACACGTGATGCTTAGCCAGCTTGTTTGTCTGGTCTCGCAGGATGCGTTATGTATATCCTCGAACACCTGACTCTTCGCGAGCGCGATTTGGAAACTGAACCTTGCCCACAGGAACCACTCTGGGAAGAAGAAACCAGCTCTGTAAAAGAACGACCGGATGCACGCCACATAACGGACGGAAAATAGACCTCTTCATGTAATCAAAGTCATTCCGGTAAAATAAACGTTATTTCATTCCTTTACGAACCAACGTCGCATTTCCAATAAACGATCACGTCAGCACCCGGCCACCGCTGACACACTTGTTTTGGTTCAAAGCGCGGGAACGTAAACGTGGCGATGCAGGCGAGTTGGTTCACAATTACAACTGGTGGCAGCGCGCATAAGCACATGGACAAAGGGAGGAATGCACAAGACGAGCGCTGCTACCTGTTGAAACGTCTACGCTTTCAAACCTAGAGTTTTTCTTTTCTGTTGTTGAAAAAACGATAATTTATTTGTTTTGAAGAGAAGGATGTGACCAGCTGGAGTAGCTAAGGAAGCTGATGAAAAATCCTTCCAGCGGCGGCAGACTTCTGAACGTATGTCTCTCTCCAGCGAGTACGACTGCTCACGGGGTGGCACTCAGTTGGTCGAACGACCTTTTAGCGAACGCCGAGTTTTTATCGAAAGACACTTTAGCGAATAGTAGGCCGCCGAGAAGCTGTGTTTATGGTTGGGCTAAGTGGGTTAACATTTTTGTAATGAGTCACTGCAGACCGCCGCCGCGAAGCGGCGCAAGCGCATCGGGTTGGGGGGGGGGTCAGCTTAGCTTACACCGGCGATTTTAAAAGCTTCTATACAAATACTGCACCAAAGACGCTTAGGGGTTCCACGCAGCGATAATCTTGCGCCTTTTGGGCCCGGTCGTGGCAACGTCAAAAGTGCCTTCCGAAAGAGTTTGAAATGACGCAATGCGCAATGACGCAAGAAATGGTGCAAGAAACCCCAGCTTCGCCGGGTTTTTTTTTTGCCACTTTTACGTAGTGTACAGAATAAAAATTATTCTGTTTTAAAAGAATCATGCGGCCATTTTTAATCAAAAGTAACGAGTAACTGGTAGCATAATTTGATACGAGATATCGTAAAATATTAACGACATTACTCGTTATTCATTTGGGATTTTAACGATTACGTACGTTAGTTAAAGAACTAACGCGTTACCAGTATTGTCGTTACTTGTAACGCGTTAGTTCCAACAGTGGGCAGCACTAATGACATAAGCAAGCTCAACAGGCTTGCAATGACGATGCGACCGGTGGTCGCTTGGTACGCAAGCGGCAGTTCATGTTTGTAAACAGCAAAACGGTCTATACCATATGATTGACGAAAGAAAAGTAAATGCATTGCACCAAAACCTTTTATCTATGAATGGCTCGTGAAGTCACTCCCCATTTCTCAAGCTGCCGTCGCCGCGGCAGCTTGCGCAACGGTAATCTTTACCGTGAAACGTATGCGCTGAGCGCTACGTGCTTTGCATTGTTATCGGGAGCGTCTTATCATCAATTATCTGGTTCGGGCGCTTGTTTCGTGCTTGTTCGTTAATCAAACGAATGCAGTGTTGTATGTTGTATACGTGATATGCACTTTCCGCTTGAATCGCTGAGTTTATTTTGTTTCTTCGGTGAGGACGACGACACTAAATATTTCAAGAAATACGAGCATGTGAGTTACATGCAGCTTCGCTGTATTAAGTTGTACCCCTCGGATATCAAGCCGCTAGTGAAACACGGAACCATTGGGCGACATCGGTGCGCCGTACGTCGAACCGGACTTTTGGCGTGTTTTTATATGGGACGAGAAGTGCAAGACTACACTCATTTCTTTATTTGCAGATGTGCTTAAAATATATCGTTATAGCGCTATTGTTGTAAGGTAATGTCGCATCCTCTATTTATTTTTTGCTCTGAAGCACGTAAGAGTGTTCCTGTTGCTGCAACCTTTGATGTGTTTTACTGTACACTGGATCGCGAATTTACACTTTCGTTGGTGGACTCGACGGGTGCCATCAAATGTCTCTTGCTTTACACTAAGGAATGCAAAAAAACTCTACACAAAACAAAAATAAAATCGTCAAAAAATTGTTTTTCTTGGTTCTCGCCGATTGCAAAAAATATGTCGCGGAAACTCTGTCAAAGATAAGTATATAATCGTAATCTTAGTTTTGTATTCTTAGGTCAGAGATCTGACTTGATGGACAAACTCTGTGTTGCATTACAAATGGGACAAGGGTTTCTTATGGCCACTATGGAGCGGTTTGTTGCTGCGAAGCAATCTGAGCTGAGGAAACTGCAGGTTTTCCGGTGGAGTTTTCAAGAACTCTCGTTACTACGAAAACGTTTTAGAAATCTAATGTGAGCTGCGGACCGTCAACCCGAGATGCAAAGACCGACGCCTAGCCTAGAGGACGGAAAGGCTGCAGGTTACCTGATAGTAACCGAAATCCTTGCAGATTAATTTGAGCTTAAAACACGCCTACATGCCAGCACAATGTTGTAAAGAAGATACAAGGGCGCTGTATAAAATAATTTCAATAATGTTAATTCTCAAAAAAAATATTTTTAAATTTAAATTGTTACAATCAATCTTACTTCACTTTCACATCTACTAAGTACAAACTCATAACCGGCTGAAATTGTCCGCAAAAGTGGCTCAAAATGCAATATTAGATAACAAATCTAGGAACTCTAATCTGGCAAAGTATTTGAGGTTTTATAGTTTGATAGTTTAGGATGGCCACACAGAAAACTAAAAAAAGAGAAACACTACAATTCGCACGTGGGCTAACTACTGTTCTCAACAACAATATCATTCAAACTAAATGAAAAACATCAAATACTAAGTTATTTTTGCAAATAATGTTCGTTCAGTTTTGTACGTGCTGCGAGTGGCAATGAAACCTTTCAAGTTCAATCAAAGTACCGAGGAAACAAACCTAGACGCGCAAACAGACACTTTACAAAAGTTCATCGAGCAACAATGTCAGTCGCCATTTCATTGGGAACGAGGCATGTGATTGGATACGGGTCCCCTCCAAGCGATGACGCTGCACTCGTTTTCGATACGAGCTGAGCCGAATTCACGCCGAACGCTGACTCTCCTGTCGTGTCCAATACCTGCTAAGAGCGCGTAATCAATCAATGGCGGGCTCTGATTATTGGTGCAGTGGCTCCAATATGGCGCGCTCTTTTTTTAAAGTTTCTTTTGATCAGTTGCGAAAACAAAAAATCATCGGACTCCGGGCCCTGGGTATCACAACTATCCAGAGGACTTTTAAATCAAAACTCAACACCCCTAAAAAAAAAAAAAAGGTCTGACAAAAAACAATGGAAAAAGTAACATAGCCCAAAAGAACAGCTGTTGCAGCTCGCCTCGCGTAGCTACCAGCGTTGGCTGAAAAGACTTCATTCGAAGTGACTCGCTAGGGAACTCCGCTTGAATGGGTCTTGGGACGGAGCCGGTCTTCCAAAAAGGGTCTCGCAGCGCAGCAGCAGCAGCAGCAGCAGCAGCAGCAGCAGCAGCCCAAGAAGCGACTCGAGGTTCCTTTGAAATCGGCCGAAACCATACGGACTGGATCCCGAAACCCTGAACCACCATTTGCATAAATCACGAAACCTTGAATACGGTGACACATTATTTTTTATCTTTTTTTTTCCATATATCCGCAACATACTTTGAATTTATACGCTCGTTTTCTTTTTTCTACGCGCCCCACCGACTCGCAGCGTTCGAAAAACAAAAACAAGCGCACGTAGGAGGTAAGCATAGAGGAGCCCGAACTCCGGAAGCGTATAACGACCGGGGCTCTCTTTCAATCTGATTTGGAACGCAGCGAAGGCTGCCACCAGGTCCAGCCAATCATTTAGAGCGAATGCGGCGTTCCAATGCATTGTTTTACAGCGGCGACCAATCAGCTGCTGAGAATGAGGTGCGGGCCGGGAGTGCGTGTGTGTGTGTGTGTGCGCGCGCCTTCGCCCCAGTCCACCTTATGGCGACATTTAACCCACCTCTCTTGCTGTGTATTGAATTGATTATGGAGTGCGGCTGAAAAGGAAGAGGGTTGTTATCGATGACGCATGCTAAATATAGTCGAAATGTTCGGAAAAAAAAATGTAGCCCTTTTGTTAGTCTGTTTCTTCGGTCCGAAATTTAGTGACCCATTGTTTCATTCTTTTACTCTGTAAAATAATAGCTGTAGTGATTTTCCGATATGACAAATATCTGCGAACGTCTTGCTATAGGTACGTCAGAAATTATGTCCGTATCGTGTTTGTATGTCATTAGAAAGAACGACGTAGTTTAAAGCTATATGATTACAGTTGCTCCGCCCTCTGCTGCATAACAACCGCAAGTGAGGTTCGAAGGTAGGAAGTGACATAATTCGTTTCAGTGACGTCATCGGCGGTATCAGGTGACCCTTGCTCACCCTTCAGCTGCCTCCGAAATGCCGACGACGAAGTTACGACGAAATTGCTGCTACTTTTTTTTCCAAATAGAAGCGGCTTTTTTAGATCCTGGTAAATTTCAGTTAGACACTTGAACTTTAAACAAAACATTGTAGTAAACGTCTTCAACCTCACTATAAACACAAACAAGTCTCGTACCGAAAACGCTAATCATATTCGAATTTTCTACCGAAAAACAAACTGGAATTGACGTAGAATATTTACGACGTTATATTCGGGTCTTCTTTATAATTAAAACACTCTTACATTCGAACTTACAAAAAATATCTAACTTTCGTTTTTGTTGAACTTTTTATTAAAGTTATACGCTGGTCTTCTTTATTATTAGCGGCATAAACACGCAGGCGTGAGTAAATGTTATCGTAATATATCGGAGCGCCAAAATTTGAAGAAACATGTATAAACTGCGACAGCTTTATATTTTGTAACCTGGGTGTCGACCACTTCTATCGAATCTTGAGTAATAAATTGAGCAAAAGTGAAATGTGGCAGTGTGCTCAATTTTCGTATATCCGTCATTTTTAAGCTTACTTTCAAGTTGCAACATACGTCGTCCTCATGCTGTCTATATCGACCCTTTCAATTTCCCACCGTTTCAAATTTGGTCATTATTTATTTTTACAAAAAAGCGAAGTGTGATATATCTCAATTCAAAAAATGTCAATGAGGATGTGTTTTTTTTTAAAGAATTTCATGAGAACAAGCAAACAAAAAGTAACGAAATGTTTCACGTCGGTACAGCGGCGAAGGAATGCTTTTCAACGTGACTGTAATATCTCCTTTGACACGTCCACCTTTCGTAACGTCTTGTCCTGCTCGTACTTCAACCGTTTTCAACACTCCTTTTAAAAACGCAAAGTTTTTTTCTTGGTTGTGTTTTTTTTGTCTCGAGTGTAAGAGAAAAAATTCGGCGACTTGTAAAATTGCGCAATGCCATCGCATTAAAGGCATCCACCGATGCGTGGTGGAGGCACACGTGTTGCGCAAGGTGCGATAAGTGTCAACGCCGACGTTCGTATGTACGTGACAGCTAGGGCCGAGTCCCATTAGAGCGACGAAACAGAAGTAACAGACACCGAAAAGCCGCGAGCGGGCGCAACAAACACGCGAAAGTATTATTGACAGACGTGCAATCACTGGTGCTTAATCCACGAGAACCGAGAGATAGCAAGCATACCAAAGTTACGATGTCGTGTTGTTTCTATTTCTCGTTCTAGTAGAACTCAAACATTCAAATACCCAAGATTCGTTTACTACGGAGAAGGACTTGCCGTGGAAACATCGGGCGTTGTAGCTTCCATGACAATATAATGCCGCCCGCAGGGCCGAGAAAGCAACGCTCGGTCACCGACATCTAGAAGATTCGCGTTCATTCTCGGTTACACCTTCGTTGCTCACAACGTGGCCCAGGAACTTCAGTTCGCCGTAGGCAAACCGGCATTTCGTCGGCTTGAGGGTGACCAGCTGGGCGTCGTCGGTGCCGTCGTCCGTTGGGTCGTGGGGCAGCATGGCGTCGAGCATCGTCGTCACCTTTCTGCCGTGCACCAGCTGAAGAGGTGTAATGCCGGTAGTTTCTTGAATCGCCGTGTTGTACGCAAACGTGACGTAGGGCAACACTTCATCCCACGTCTTGTGTTCCACGTCGACGTACATCGAAACCATGTCGGCGATGGTCTTGTTTAGTCGCTCCATCAGCCCGTTGGTCTGCGGGTGGTATGCCGTGGTCCGGCGGTGGTCGGTGTGGCTCAGGCGGTGTATCTCTTGTGTCAGTTGCGCCATGAACGAGCATCCTCGGTCCGTAATCAGGACTTGGGGGGCGCCGTGTCGGAGGACGATAGACTCCACGAAGAACTTGGCTACTTCCACGGCGGTCCCCGAGGGGAGTTCTTATCTACAGTGCGTCACTATCTCGAAAGTTCGCCAAAGAAGGCTCGAGCGTCGTGCGCTCGGGGCGAGGATGAACTGGCACTTTCGAGAACAACAAAGCAGGTGGAAAGTTACGTCTGGTGCAAGAATGAACGCGAATCTTCTAGATGTCGGTGACCGAGCGTTGCTTTCTCGGCCCTGCGGGCGGCATTATCCCCCTCTTAAAAGTGCATCGTCCCGATGCAACGCGAAAGGAAAACAAAAATGGCTAAAATATTTACGGTGAAACGAAATAAACAAGCAGTGTCGTAATCCTAGCGCGCGTAGGACGGCTTGAGTCGAACTACGTGGACGACTTCGGGTCGCGGCTGGCGACGTCCTGATGGTCGGGTTCCGTCGGGGAGCACCTCGTAGTTCAAGTCCCCAAGGCGGCGGATGACCTTGTAGGGTCCGAAGTAGCGTTTTAACAGTTTCTCGCTGAGGCCGCGGCGGCGAATGGGCGTCCACACCCATACCCTGTCTCCGGGCTGGAACTCCACGTCGCGGCGACAAAGGTTGTACCGGCCAGCGTCCACACGTTGCTGGTCCTTTATTCGAAGACGGGCTAGCTGGCGTACTTCTTCTGCTCGTTGGGTGGAAAGTTACGTCTGGTGCGAGAATGAACGCGAATTTTCTAGATGTCGGTGACCGAGCGTTGCTTTCTCGGCCCTGCGGGCGGCATTGGGCAGGTGGGGTTCAGATGCTTCCGCGTAGCTTATTAGGATGACAGAAAGCTCTATAAAGAAGAGCAGTGATCACTGATGAATCAATTTTGACCCGAAAGGTTTGCAGGACCTACGGAACCATTTTACACTTGTCACGACCCAAGCAAAATGTACCGTTAAAAGTATCATGTCAATACAATATGGACGCGTAATATTTATCACATGTAACTCATCAATAAATAAACTAAACTGCGAAAATCAGTGTGGCTATATTAGGTGCTTCAAGGCAAGTTCGATTAAATAAATCGCGTTAAACAAAGAAAACATTATATTTATGTCCCGTTGTGGATTTTTAAATAAAATATTTTGAAACCTAGCTAAGTAGTTTAGTGTCATTCTCCTTTCTGAATTGCACAAAGTGCTTTGGTTCTGCTCTCACGCGCGTATATTAATTTTATGTTCACAAAATGCCTGTTTAATTTGCAGGAAATAAAAGTGTACACTTAAAGGGTGCAAGGACCGCATGAATCTCGCCCTTTAAACACTCACATGTTGGCCTGGAGACATCGCCGAAAACAGCTTTTGAAGTATTTATGCAAACAATATTTTCTCCAAAATAATACCTTTTTTTAGCAGACCTTCGCGTCTTCGTCGAAAACTCCCGTCCTCTTGGCTAAAAATCTCATTCTCAAAAAAAATATATTAAAAGACATAAGAAACGTTATCGTAATAAATGCGACCCACTGGTACGATATACAATATAAAGTAATGTCGTCCCGAGGCCCATATGATAGCCTTGTTGCTTCTTGGTGTTGATGCGATGAGTCAACTATACTTCGTTTTAGCTTGGGTCCAGACGCAGCCGATGCTAGAAGCGCGAGCTCCGGGCTTTCAGCGTTCCTGCCAAGCGCGCGGGCTCGTGCAGTGCAAGCACTGTTCAGGGCCACATGCTCGCGCTTGTAACATCGGCTGCGTCTGGACCCAAGGTGAAACGAAGTATACCTTCGGTTTTGCAAATATCACTCGAAGTTAGTTGCTTCTAAATCGAACATCTTCTATGTGTTCAGATTCATTAGGCGTGCTACTGAATAAAACCTACCAAGAGGCTTTTTTTATATTTGAGACATTTCGCACTTACACAAAAAAGTAATTTTGGCCTTATCAGGTCAATGATCCCAACCGATCCATAACCAATAAAAACGACATATTAAAGAATGGAACGCTTTCTTACGGAGCCCCCAACTGTCAGATATGTGCCCGTCTTCTGCTCGGTTCTAGCTAGCAGTATTTGCATACTTCCGAGAACCAAGTAGCAAAAGAACCTTAAAAATAGACAGAGTGCAGGCGAGCTGGTGTAAGTTGAACATGATTGTAAACCTGACACTGGGGCAGAAAGAGAACACAACAGAAGGTAGAAAAGAGGAGGCAACGTCTCAAGTTGAGACGTTGCCTCCTCTTTTTCTACCTTCTGTTGTGTTCTCTTTCTGCCCCAGTCTCAGGTTTACAATCATGTTCAAAGATCCTTCTTTCAGAACGTCACGTCGTCTTCGCTACGCGGCATCGAATTCCCCCGAATCGCCAATAGCGGCCGACGAGCATTTGTGTGTTTACGTGCTGCACGTTAGATACCCTGGGGATCCAATATCGGTTAGTACAAGAAGCCTGACATCCAAGATAGTTAAGATATGGTTTGCAGACAGCCCGTCTACTAATGCGAGTAAAGAACGGAGTTTATCTGCAGCAGAATGTCACTCGCAGACGAACATTAAAAAACAAACATCGTACATCGTTTGCTAATGAATAAAAGAAAAAATTGGGTTGTGTGTTACAAAGGGAGTTCGGCGCCTAAGGGAATATCAGAATCAGGCTGAAATCATGATCGCCTGCTATTTCACATTAGAAGCCATTAACGAACTGTATTTTCTTTGCACATTTCAATGTTTCTGCTACCGCAGTCAAGCTGGCATCCATCAATTGATAAGGAAAGGCTCAGGAAAGCTCATCAGAGGTCATGAGACCTCTCTCATTCTTTGTTTGTTGGCAAAAAGCATTGTAGGAACTAACGCGTTGCAAGCAGACTTGTTCACGTTACTGAAAAAGTAACCGATAACAATTACCATTACTTCACTGAAGTAATTACCATTACTTCAACGCAAGACGCAGTTAAACTTCGGCAGGTTGCATCCTATCAACCCATAAGTCTGACTAATGTTGATTACAAAATACTGATGAAGATCTTGGCCAGCAGGCTGCAAAGCGTCATAACTGAAATTGTTGGTTCTCATCAAACCTGCGGAATCAAGGGAATAACTATTTTTACTAATATTCATACAGCGCGGAGCGTCTTGGAGTGTTGCGATGCCATGCAGAGTTGCGTAGCCATGTTACAAGTAGATTTGAAGAAAGCTTTCCGATCGGGTTCCACATGATGTACTTTTATCTGTTTTGGATCATATCAACGTCGGATCAGTTATACGGGAGGGTGTGCGCATGGCGTACAGTGGTTGTACTACTAGGCTAATAGTAAATAAGTCGGTAGGGAAGCTTGTTCAGGTGCAGCGATCTGTCCGTCAAGGATGTCCGTTATCACCATTGCTTTTTTGCATTTAGATAGAATCATTTTGTTTAAGTATCATCAAAAATAATAAAATACGCGGCTTTAGACTACATTCATCCGAAGTCCGTGTTTTGGCTTATGCGGACGATATTGCTATGTTCTGTGCCAACCTAGAAAGCGTCGTCGAAGCAGTGGATACTGTTAAGCGCTTTTGCGGTGTTAGTGGAAGTGCCGTTAACTGGAACAAATGTCTAGGTTTCTGGCACGGGGACTGGTGTGTAACACCAAGCGTGTTTGCGAATATAAGGTGGGTATCCATCCCTGCTAAGTATTTAGGTGTACCTCACGAATATTACCGCGATAGCGAGCCTTACTGGCGTAGTCAAGTTGGTGAACTCCGCGACAAAGCCGAGATATGGAGGGGCTGGGGTTTTTCTATTTTCGCGCGCACCACAGTTTGCAATTTGTTTCTTGTAAGCAAGCTGTGGTGCGTAATGCAAGTGTTGCATTGTTCTAGAGTGAACGTGCAGAAACTTCATCGTGTTTTTGCAGTTTTTATTTGGGGCTCGTCGTGGGAGAAAACGAGCAGAATGAACCTTTTCCGGCGCGTCCGCGAGGGCGGACTCAGCTTGTCGCACCTATTTTTGCGTCAAGTAGTAAACCGTTTTCTTTTTTTTTTCGAGATGCTAGCGATCGTTTTTTGCGCACTGTTTTTCAAGTAAGGCTGGGTCTGGTTTTGCCCGAGTTTGTGATTTCTTCGTCCTACTTGCCTGGGGGCATTCATGGGTACTTTAAAGAAGTGGTGATGTCATGCCGTTTTTTATTAACTCGTTTTTCTCACGGATATCTGAGTGAAGTGACACGTAAAAGATTGTACAAAGATGTTTGCGACATTGTTTTTCCTGTTCCTATGTACAGAGCTTTGTACTCCGCTGGCCCGGGTCAGGATGTTTTAAAAAGGGTGAAAAGAATGCTAGTGCCACCCGGTGTTAAAACGTTTTTCTTTAAATTGCACTCCGGTACTCTACCGGTAAAGACGTGGATGGAGGATAAGGGCCTCTTAGTCCCGTGGGGCTCTCACTGTTTTCTTTGTAAGAAGCCGGAGACCATTGAACATGTCTTCCTAGAGTGCTGGGATGGCGTCTTTTTGTGGGACGTCCTCCAGCGCACATTGAAAAAAGAGTTACCGCTCGAGCCCCACGGGATCAGGTATCTTTCTGTGGAGAACGATGATGGCGTCCCGTTTGATCTTATAATGCTACTGTGTCTGCACGGCAATTTGGAGGTCGCGGATGGCCGTGCGCCATGCTGACAGTGACGCACGAGAAGCACAGGAGTATTTCCGTGAGAGCATTATTTATTTTCTTGAACTCGTCAAGGCTGAAAGTGTTCCCGAGTGGCTTCCGCGAATTGAAGTACTCGTAACAATGCGGAAATTTTAAACCCCAGGACGCTAGCCATAGCAAGGCGGGCCATTTGCTCCTCGTGTATGTTATAGTGTGCCTATGCGTGTGTTCTTTTGCCCGGCAATAAAAAAAAAAAAAGCGGCCGTGGCTTAACGGTTATCGTGCTTGGCTCTCACGCGAAGGCTCCGGGTTCGATTCCTAGGCAGCGGACACCTTTTTTATTTATTCTTTCAATTTGACGTTCTCGTAAGTTCGAGAACCTTGTCGTCTGATTCGCGGTTACGAATGTTCTACGCGCCGAACTTTCTACGCCGAATGTTCCAGAAACCCACGCGTGTACAAAAGGTGCTCCGAGTGGCGAGCCGGAGCCAGTCTCGCCCCAGCGCTCGATCCTGCTGTTTCGCCCCATTGCTTTGGACACAAGTTCGCCCCATTAAACGTTTAGTTTCTTCAGTAATTCGCCGCCTCATCATTTGTCATTCGTGACAATATCCTGCTCCTTATAGTTTGTCTGCATAAAATAGCCCTGCGATACTTTTTTTTTTTTCCGTTTTGTGTTGTTGTGTGCTAATAAACCATACTGATAACCGAGATTTGCGCAGCTGTATAGTTGCCGTTGTCACTTACGTCAAAACAAATTACGCAATGCGGAAGTATCTTTAAAAGTACTTGAAATACATTTCTAAGTATTTGTACTCCGCTCAAGATACTTTACAGTAAAAGTAACGTGAGTAGTATTTTAAATACTTTATGAAGCAGGTATTTAGTAACTTAACTTAAATACTTTTATCGAAACAATTTTCTCCAAAACACTGGTCAGAGCTAGCCAGCACGGTCTCCCACCGCTCGAGAGAAGGATTTGTAAGTAGGTCACCCGGGGGTCGTTCTATTTTGCAGCCCCCTAGCATATGGTCGTAGTTGGCTCGTTTGCCGCAGTGTTTGCAGTTGGGGTTGTATTGATCAGGATGAATGTGGCGAGGAGTGAAGGGGTGCGTAACGATCGCGTCTGTAGACGACGCCACGTAACCTCCTGTTCTCTATTCATGCTTTTGTGCGGAGGGGGGAAAGTTCTTCTCTCTAGCTTAAAGTGATTGGTTAGATCATAATATGTGATCATGGAGTCCTTCGTGGAATTCAGGAAGCCAGACTCATCCCCTGCCCGGTCGACGAAACCTCGGGCTTTATTGTGGGATGTCTCGTTTCCCGGATTCCCCGAATGGGCTGAGACCCATATCAGTTCGGAGTAATTAGGTGAGAATTTGGTGGCATTTAGGAGTTTGAGGGAGGTGTTTGTGATTCGTCCTTTTGTGAAATTATTGCTAGTCATTTTAGAATAACAATGAACGGTACTGCCTTGGAAGTAAGATAGGGCGAGGACTATAGCTGCCTTTTTTGCCGTTTCGGAAGATTTGATTTTGATGGTTGCCGGGACGATGTGGTCACCGTTCTTGTTCATAGCCACAATTGCAAAGGCACATGTATGTTTGTATACTGCTGCATTTACATAAATTATTCCGTTGCTCTCGTCCGTATTTAACACGTAAGGCTTTGGCTCGTAGTTGTCTTCCACCCTCAATGTGTATGGGGTGCATGCTTTTCGGAAGGGGTTTGACCAGAAGGGCAGCCCTATAGTGGCGGGGCAAGTCTACTTTAGCGTCATTATAAGTAGGTTGATAGTTAATGCCAAGCCTGAATAAAATACTCCTGCCAGTTTCGGAAGTGGTTGATTTCGCTGTTCGAGCTATTAAATGGGCTTCTTTCAGTTTATTGCAGGTGTTGTGTATTCCTAATCTCAGAATCCTTTCGGTGGAGGCATTCAGTGGGAGTCCTAAGGCGACTTCGTCGGCCGGCCGTATCATGCTATCCAATTTGTCCTCTTCTGCTTTCGCAAATTTGAGGTAAGGGGTGGCACGGAGTATCGTGCTTTGCGCAAAGGCCTGCACTAGTCAGCATAGATCTTGTTCCCTCACCCTTGCGTTCGATTAGCTATGCGACCTATTAATCGCGCCGTCGCTTCTACCGTGCATTTGAGTTTAGTGAGTGTAGCGTTGCTCTTTCTATTTGTTTGTCGATACAACCCTAGTATTCTCATAGTTTGTATCTCTTTGACGGATCGTCCATTGACATAGACGTTCATTTGTAAAAGGAAAGTTAAAGTTCTCCTTTCTCTTGGTTCTTGTCTGATCACAAAGAGTTCAAAATCTGGCTCTGGACAAGTTAGGCCGGCTTCCCATGCGCATGCATCAATGATGTCCACTGCTTTTTGGTGTGTGACTTCTATGTAGCCATCACAATCTTTGTTACCCAAAGCGTGATGTCATCTGCACAGAACGTGTGATAAAGGTTTGGTATTTCTGCCAAGTTGGGAGGAATGTTGATGAGGGAGAGGTTAAAAAGGAAAGGGGCAGGACGGAGACTTGCGGTGTTCCTTTCCTTCCTAGTGTGAATGGGGCAGAGTATTGTTCCGACCGTTATCACTGCGTTTCTGTTAGTAAGGGAGGATCGAATGTAACTGTACATCTTTTCCCCGGGGTTGATTTCTGACAAGTTTGTCAAAATGGCTCTGTGAGAGAAGTTCTCGAAAGCTTTATGAAGGTCTAGCCCTAATATTGCTTTGGTCCCTGTTCCCTCATCCGCTTCGATTATATCCTTCTTTAGCTCCAAGAGTATGTCCTGGGTAAATAGATGTGCCCCGAATCCTAACATTGTTTCAGGTACGAGGTTGATGTCCTCCTGCATAGTTTCGGAGTCTGGTGAGGATGGTATGCTTTATTAGTTTGCCTAGGCAATAAGTGAGTGAAATAGGGCGGAGATTTTTAGTGTTGAGTTTTTTTACCTGCTTTAGGAATAAAGGTGATTTTCGCATGTTTCCACTCTTGTGGTATGTTGCCTGCCTGCCGGTGTTTGTTCATAAGGTTCGTAATCGCCGCAATCAACGTCGCGTCTAAATTCCTGAGAGCCTTATTTGCTACTTTGTCGGGTCCCGCCGCAGAGGTTGTCCGCAGTTGTCCAATTGCGCACCAAACCTCTGCGCCTATCATGTCGGCGTCTAAATTCGGATTTGGAGGTACCCCGGTAGTCGGCCTGTAGGGAACCCTTTTCTGTATTTAGATACCGGTCTGCTAGCTCTTTAATTATGTCTTCTGTTGTACCCTCATTTTTACGTATCAGCCGGTAGAGCTGATTTTGTTGCACGCAACGTGTTTGTCTAATATCGCGTCACGACGGGTTGCCGAGGTGATGATTTGTTGGAGACCATACACATCAGTTATAGAAAGGAACTCCGTACAGTGTCGAGAGTTTGCACAGTCAGGGAGCGGCATTAGCTTTGACCAGTTTATTTCAGGATAGTTAAAATCGCCACCAAGAAAGAAGTGATCAGAAGGAAATTCTTTGGTGACAGTTCCAAGGGCATGGTATAATGAAATGTTGAAATCTGAGCGATTAAAATGAGGTGGACGATAACAAACACCTACTATGACACAGCGAAAATCCAGTTTAATACGAATCCACAAAATTTCGAGATCAGAACAACATTCTACTTGCGAGCATGACACATGTTTTTTGACAGCGATGATTACGCCACCGCCTCTAGCCAGCAGTCTATCTTTACGAAAAATATTGTAAGATCTGTTTAAAATGAGCTCATCATTTTTTATATCGGTAGTTAACCACGTTTCCGTTCCAAGAATGACGTCTGGCTGGCTAGAGCAAGTGACGTTCTCAAGTTCGTCCTGTTTTGACAAAATGCTTCGGAAATTTGCGACAAAAAAGAAAGGTTAAAAGAGACAGCGCGATTTGGGCGTTGTTGGTTTACAGTGAGTCAGTTGTTTGATACTCTGTCTTGGTGGGGCGCACGAAGCAGAACAACTGAGTCACTAGATGCATCGTAAACATATGTCGCTGTTCCGGAATGTAGTTTATTGTAACTAATCTTATATTTTGTACCACTATTCCTAAATTGTTCAGCAAAGTCCCACAAATTCTGCCTCGCAATGCGCACCCTATCAGAAAAGTCCTCCGATATCCTGATTTGTGGAGACACGTTCTTCAGTTTAAAACCGTTTTTAAGAACCTCTTCTCTACTTTGATAGCGCAGGAATTTTACGATTATCGGTCGACTGGATCCTGGTCGTTTTCTACCCAATCGGTGAACTCTTTCAATTTCGCCCATTTCTATGCCAAGCATTTCTCGGGCGAAGCCAGTGACGATGGTTTTAGCATCGTTCCATGACTCATTTTCCATTTCGGGTAAGCCTTTGAATATTAGGTTGTTTCGTCTCATTCTGTTCTCCATGTCGTCGACAACACTGTTTACTTCAGACAGGTGGTCCCGAAAAGAAACCGAATCACATTTAATACTATGTACCGTTGCTTCAACTGTGCTCAAATTCTCCTGCATAGTGGTGATTTCATGCGCTTTGAGTTCAAGATTTGTTACCCGGACTCCAAGAGCAGCGATGCCGCTGTTGATTTGGTCCAACTTAACAGAATTTTCAAGCTGATTCTGGGTGGACGCCGTAACCAAACTCTCAACAGTTCTTTGCAGCTTATCAATTTTTTCGGCATTCGTGGTGGGTCCGGGGTTTACTTCGACGTCACCGGCGGAGGTCAAAAGCATGAACATGACAATAGCTACAGTTAGCAACTTCACTGACCCGAACATACCTCTGACATGAAGGTGTAGAACCTTTCTGTGTAGAAGCGAGGTCGTTCTCTTTCTAGGTACAAAGCGGCCAATACGGGCTCGGTAGGTAGCTATGTCAACGGCCATCACAACAACCAGGCGTTAAAACAGTAACACAATATGGGGGATTCACAGCCACTATAAAGTAGAACAGAATCTCGCACAGGAAGCTTAGCGCTCACCTGCAACGATATCGACGGTGTGAGCGTGACAGTGTCAGGGCCGTGAATCCCGCGCTGTTCTTCGCGGCGATGGCTTATGTAGTCCCGATGCTTGCTGCAACGACGTCCGTTGCACGTGTCTGGTCACGAGGTTGGCCGACTCGCTGAGTCAGGCTGGTCCAGGCGGTGTTTTCTTCGGAAGCGGTGAATGGGCCGATCGTAGACACCAACTTCTGAGCAGCCCGTTCACGGAAAATCTGCAACGATATCGACGGTGTGAGCGTGACAGTGTCAGGGCCGTGAATCCCCCGCTGTTCTATATGTATCGTTTCGATGTGTATCGTTTTCGACTGTCCGATCTTTCGGGTATCCACAACATCTATCCCTGGGTTTCTTGTTCCGAAGCCTTATCGGACCGATTCAGGCGAGTCTCCCGCGTAGGCGTTGTATATGACCCTTTGACCGAGTCTTCGGGTGCCGCCACATACGACGTCACATTGTAGGTTTGACCTTGTAGGTTCAATGCTGCGATGTTGGTGGATGCTTTCGCCCGTTGACGTTCGGGAGTGTATAGCGTGAGGGTGTTGCTGGCCGAATTAACTCGGATTATGTCTTCATTTTTCACCGTCTGATACGGCAGCCTGGCCGCTTCACAGGCGCAGAAGAGTAGTAGTCCGGGCGCAAGGTCCTCAGAATCCAACCTTGCGGTCGGCTGACGGTTTTGTAGTCCTCGGTCGGTAAGCGCGGGAGAAGGGCTTTCTTGCGAAGGGCAACTAGCTTTTTTCCTTTCTTTCGCGCTGGAAAGTTCGCGTTTGCATTGTCTTGGCTGTGCTGCTGCGCAGGCTCGTCGTCGCTCGATGCGGGCCCTTTAGCCTTCATGTCTTGTAGTTCGTCGTGGTTCCGAAAAACAGTTTCTCAATTTTCGTCCGCCAGCTCCGACGGTGATATTGTTTCACCTTCCACGGCGTACACCGGCATTGCGGGTCCCTAACGCTTGTACTCGACGAGCTCAGTCTCCGGCGACGCGGCAGCAAGCTAGGCCTAACTCGTTGGCTGGGCCGACAGTTGGCCAGCAAATGGCCGAGGTGACCGTAGTTTGTCAAAGTCCTGAATCGCCAGGCATAGGGTGATAGTCCAAAAGTCTTCCAAAAGATTCGAGCTTAAGGGCTGACACTTTCCGCCGAAAAGTGGCTTCGAGACGGGAGGCCGAGCGATCCACTCAAGTAATCGATTACTTCCCACGTTACTTTTCATTCAACTTGTTTTATTACTCTAGCATAATCCTTGGGGTGTCACGTTCAGTTGTTCCGAAAAAGAAAAAAGAAAGCCATGATCGTTTTTGCTTAGAGCTGAGTGAGTGACGCCAACAAACTTAATTCCCGTCGTGAAAAACAAATAAATGAAAAGAGCGCTGTTTAAATACATTACTCAAAAGAGGCTGGATAAGGTCATTTTTCATACCCAAAAGTAGTTTCCGTGTGTACCAAAAAACAATGCACCCAGGAAACGAAGCATAGTGAAGTGGCCTACTAATCCCCGAGTTCCCGTGCTTTGTGGTTTCAAAAAGAAAAACAAAATTACCATTGCCCAGAGCTGAGCTTCTCCAGCAGATCCAACCCCTTCCTCCCCCCTCCCCCCCCCCCAAAAAAAAAAAAATAAATAAATAAATAAATTGAGAACAATTGTAATAGGTAATTTTGCTTACCTGGGGGCAGCGGTGGTGGCGCGAGCATCTTCGTAATCAACTTGTGCATTCACTGCAGGACTGCAGGTTTCTTGGTTTGTGGACGATCACTATCGAGTATACGGAAGACTACAATACTTCGCTGCGCTGAAAAGTGCTGACAATATCACCCCTCAACCAAGATCGGAGCCTGCTGAAACAACGCCCACGACATCAGAGACAGCGTTCGCCCACCTAATTGTCCTGCCACCGCACACGTCTTCGATTGTAAAACTACTAAAGGACGGACATCTACCTTCAACGTCTTACTTGGCGGCAGCGGTGGCGGAACGAGCATCTTCGTAATCGACTTGTGTATTCACTGCAGGTTAGTCGCTGAACCTTTTCTTGTAATTTTTTCTTCTTTTGCTAATACCGCCATCGGTACTGCTGCTGCTGCTGTTTTGCGTGTTATAGTTGGATTCTTTTTTGAGAATGTCGCACGACATGACAAAGTGAATCCTCGAACTAAAAGACGAAATAAAAAGAGTTCAAGTCATTAGAAAGGGACTTCCGAAATGAACTGCGTGAGAAAAGAGTCATTCCAAGTCAAACGTCCCAGACGTTGCACTCGTCCCCTCCCGATTTCTAGAAAAAATTCATGGCTTTTTGCCGCAATGTCTGCAGCCATGCCCTAAAATACTTTTGACGAAATTTTTTTCTGACGTGAGCGCGGTTATAACTTTTAGAAACAGCGTGAAACTAGGCATTACTCAACAATTGACGAAACATGATCTTTTTAGTGAAACACCCAACAATATATTTTCTTAAATTTGCACGGCTTTCGACTTACAATGGGATTGGGCCTGTGAAGTTTTGTTTAATTTAAATATTTAAAAAAAAATTAAAAAAACTTTGAACATTTAGCATTTTTGTTATTTTATCAACCCCGGGACTCCCCGAACTCCCGGGGCTCGCAGGACTTAATGCAACGTTTTACCGGCTGCCCTCTAGGTATCTAATCTATAAAAAATTTTTAAAACCACTCAATTAAATATTTTGCAGTATAAAAAAAATCCTGAAGTTGCAAAAAAGTGCGTTTTGACGCATAAACAGCCGTTTATTTTACCCTGAGGTTGTCAAAGTAAAAATACAAAATATTGTAGGTTTGGAAGAACAATCGATAATCTTTCGATTCTGAAAGTTTAATCAAAGTAATGTTTAATTAAAGCGAGAAAATTTTTTTTTAAATTTAATTTTCGCATTTTAATCCGGCGTCACTTCTAGAAAACATCCGCAGGGCAGCCGGTGAAAAGTTTTATTAAGTCGCGGGAGCAGTTTGATATTTTTTAATAAAGTAACAAAAATGCCAAATAATTTTGAAATTATTTTAGTTTAAAAGAAAACGTTTATATTATACAAAACTTTACAAGCCCAATCACATTGTAAGTCAAAAGCCGTGCCAATTTAAGAAAGAAACATTGTTGGGTGTTTCTCCGATAAGCTGATTTTTCATCAATCATTGAGTGATGCCTAGTTTCACGCTGCTTTTAAAAGTTCAAACCGCGCTCACGTCATGAAAAAAGATTGTTCGCCAAAAATAATTCAAGGCATGGCTACGGACATTGCGGCGAAAGACCATGCATATTTTTTTGGGAAATCAGAAGGGGTCGAGCGCAACGGCTGGGACGTTGGACATGGAATGACCCATGAACAAAGGGGTTAAAAGAAATTGACGAGGGGATGAATTTTATAAATAAGGACGTGGAAAATATAAAGGCAAAACATGATGCTGTTGTGAGCGAGAACACTGCTCTTAAGAAGAAAAATGTGGAACTGGCTGCAAATTGTGATGCGATGGCCATGTCGCTAAAGGAAAATGAACTAAGGCTCGTCCAGTGTGAGCAATACTCGCGGCGTCATAACACTGAGATAAAAGGATCCCCAAAATCGAAACAGAAGACTTCACGCAACTATACTTCGTTTCACCTTCCGTCCAGACGCAGCCGATGCTACGAGATTATATGACGAATCAGAGAGCGTCAAAAGGGCACCATCATGGTGTTCGTAATGTTTCTGTGCATGTTCTATCATCGCTGAACCAATCATAAACAGAACAAGCTTAGTGACTTGCACTTTTGACGCTGCTTGATTGGTCCCGTTCCTCGTAGCATCCGCTGCATCTGGACAGAAGGTGAAACGAAGTATAGTAACTAAGCTGAGAGACATAATCGTAGAACCGATTGCTATCTCCGATATTGAAGTGTGTCATCGTGTTCCGACTAAAGAGATGAGCAAAACAAAAGTGATAGTTCAATTTTAACGCCGGCAAAAAGAGATAGTGGCCAAAGCAAAGCGAAAACTGATAACTTGCCAGGACTTCGGCCTGACAGATGAATCAGCCATTTATGTGAACGAGCATTTCTGCCCTCTATAAAAAGGTTGCTCGGAATGGCTGTGTCGAGGAAGCGTCCATTCCAGCTGAGATATGTCTGGGTGCAAAATTGCAAGATTCTAGCAAGGAAGGCGTATGGAGTTCCTGTCATTCAAATTTCATGTGAAGGCGACCTTGATAAGATCTGTTAACCGTAAAAAAAAGGGAAAAAAAGTACTCGCTTTGGTACACTTTTTCTTTCAGTATGGGTGTAAATCTCGGTACCATGACACTAGAAGATCTAAACGATTTTTTGAAAATCCAGACTAATACACAGACTAGCTTTCTTTTCATTTAAATGTAGTCTGCACGTTCGAAAGGAGATAATCTTACTTTTTTTTTTATTCGATCGAAACTGTATTTTACGTTTTAATGTCAACGGAAACATGGTATAAGAACGATAATCATGCTTTTGTTTTTTCGGGTAATTATATTTCTTTCTTCAATCACGACTATGGTCGTGGAGGCGGTGTGTCACTGCAGACTAATGTTTCCGGCTACTTGCTCCTTTGTGATTACTCTGTTGTTGCGCCGAACTATGAAATACTTTGTACTAGAAAAACACTTTTTATTTACTCTGTCTTATATTTCCCGCCAAATGGAAATATTTCGGTGTTTATAATTTTTTTGGAAGAGTTATTTTGTCTTGCTTAATGAAGACGGCTGTAAGTTGTATCTGGGTGGTGATTTCAATATAAGTATGTTCGAAGCTTCCCGACTCACCGATTACTTTGCAAGTTTGTTGACGTCAAACAATTTCGGTAATGTCGTAATTCCTCCAACTGGCGTTTCATGCTCGACGTCAACATTCATCGATCTGTTTATAACCAACGACTGTGAAGACTACATTAGTGCTGGTGTGTTGGGCTGTGGGTTAAGCGATCATCTCCCTATAGTTATGTTTATTATAACAATGTGCCATGTAACAGGGCTATTAACCTACCAGTAATGTCCCGATATATTAACGGTAGAACTCTCGAAAAGTTTAGAGAAAGAATCGGGGATATCAACTGGAGTCACGTGTTGTGGGAAACCGATGTTGATGAGTGCTATAACCTCTTTTTAGACATGATAAAAGACGCATACTATTATTAGTTCCCGTTCAAGGAAATTCACTGTATTAATAATTGAAAGAAACCGTGGGGCACTAAACGACTCTTAAGACTTATTAAAAAATAATTTTCTTCATGGCAATTTTCTTAGGACACGAAATGAAAAGATGTTGCTAGAATTTAAAACATTTAGAAACTTTGTCAATACAGAACTGAAATGAGCTAAACACCGCTATTATGCAGATCTATTTGACATATCTTGTTCAAAGCAACCCGAAGTCGTATGGAAACATTTGCACTCCTTACTACGGAATCCAACTCAAGATAGAGCAGTCACTAGTATAAGTATGGGCGATAGAACTACTTCTGTTGTAGAACTTGCGAATATGTTCAATGATTATTTTCTGAGCGTGGGGAAAAGTACTTATAACAGTTCTGAAGCAAATGATTATTCCCAGAATAAACGAAACAAAGTTTTTAAACCAATGTGATACTAAAGAAGTACTATCTACTTTCATGAATATAAAAGACAGTCGTAGCCATGACTGTGAGGATCTACAAATTGGGCCGGTGAAATTTGTAGTTGACTTGCTAATACCATGTATAACTCATCTGTACAATCTTATATTGTCTTCTGGTATATTTCCTAGAAGGATGCAAATTGCGAAAGTATCCGTAGTGTATAAAGGTGGTGATCGATATCACAAAGGCAATTATCGACCCATATCTATCCTTCCTGTCTTTTCGAAACCGATTTAAAAAAATTTGCATTCTCGACTACTACATTTTTTTGAAAAATAGTCACTACTGACTGATTCTCAGTTCGGCTTCAGGAAACATAAATCTACAGAAACTGCGTTATTATTTTGCAGAAGGAAACAATATTAGAATAATTTGAGAAACAACTTCTAACGTTGGGTATATTTATAGGCTAGTTTTTGACTAGGATAAATCACCAAATTCTTCTAAATAAACTTGAACGTTATGGCATCCGAGGTATCCCATTATCGCTCATAACGTCTTATTTACAATTTCGATCCCAATATGTTCGAATTAGAAATTATATGTCTACTACTGAACGAATTTGCTCCGGGGTTCCTCAGGGTAGTATTCCAGGGCCTCTGTTGTTTCTTGTATACGTGAATGATATGATTAAGCATCGAAACTTCCGCTAAATTTATTATGTACGAAGACGATACTAGAATATTTTTTCCAGTTTCAAAGAAGACCTAATTACCTCTACAGCAAACGTTTTCCTAGGTAAATTTGAAAAAAAATTGGATACATATTAATTCTCTCATTCTTAATACCGCTAAAACTATGAAGTCTTATTTCAAGCTCCGGGATCATATGTACGAATATCACGCGATTTGTATTTCGGGTCATGCACAATAGAATGTGTTGATACCATTAAGACTCTCGGTGTTATATTTCCTAGTAATATTGTCACGAATGACAAGCTGATGAGGCGGTGATAACAGAAGAAACTAAACGTTTAATGGGGCGAACTTTTGCCCAAAAGTAAAAAGGAAACAGAAGATAGTAACAGAGCGTCGCGGGCGTCGAAAGCGGCGAAGCAGCAGGATCGAACGCTGAGGCGAAACTGACCCCGGCTCGCCACGCGGGCCCCTATGCACACGCGTGGGCTTCTGGAATAATCGGCGTGGAAGGTTCGACGCGTAGAACATTCGAGCCTAGAATAAACAACAATGTTCTCGCATTCACCAGAACATAAACTGGAAGCATAAATAAATCCGCGGAACTCCCAGGAATCGAACCCTGGGCCTCCGCACGAAAGTCAAGCGCGGTAACCACTCGGCCACGCACGCACTTGCTTGCTGACGCGCGTGGCAATATGTCATGAAATAATAACGCAACATACATTCACAAAAAACTTTGTAAAGTTGTTGGGATTAGGGATAAATACAGGCATATACTCCCATTAAACATCAAAAGATTAATTTACTATTCCTTTTTTCAATCCGTAATATGCTTTTCCCATTTAGTAAGGGGAATATCTACTAAGAGCAATTTAGACAATTAGCGTCTTTTACAGAACAAGGTTGCTAGAATAATTGAAAATGTACCTCGTGATTAACACTCTCTTCCTCGTTTTGGAAAACATAAAGTCGCTGATATATATAATAGGTATTCCTCTAGATTGGTTTTAAATTACCAACAATGTGTAAGAAAAAATATAAACACAATCTTAGACCTCACTTAACTAGAAAAAAACGAGTCCATTTACCCATCGCGTCATAGGCCCCCATGGAGTGTTCTTGCATTTAGAACAAATTTCGGCACTCAGAGAAACCGCTACCAATTACCGCTCTTGTTAAACTTACTTTTTTCTTGCGAAATGCATATATACTCTGTAAGCAATCGTACCATACAAGAAATTTTGTTTCTGATAGTTCTAAATATGTGTACTTAGGTGTAGGTATATCTCTTCTTTTGTGTGTGTGTGTTCGATTGTTATATAGTTTTTTGCTTTTTTATTTACGTCAGTACCGCTGCAGCCTTGTATTAGGGCGCTGGGACCCGTCAAGCTGCAATCGTGCAGATTTTATTCCAGCGCCCTTGTCACGAATGTATTTTTGTGGCAGAAAACAAAATGAACTGATTTGATTTGATTTGATTACACCAAAAAAGTCATTCATTTACACGGATCGTTACACTTTAAAGGAAGTGATTAAAGCGTTCCGAAATTTAAAGTAAAATGTAATCGATTATAAGTAGTCCATTACTTGTAACGCTTTACGTACAAGTCTGGTTACAAGTAACGACGTTACTGGTAACGCGTTAGGTTTTTGACTAACGTACTAACGTACTTGTTAGAATGCCCAATGACTAACGAGTAAAGCAATGTTATTATTTTACGGTATCTCCTATCAAATTACGTTTCCCATTACTCGTTACGTTTCTATTGAAAATGAAAGTACGATTGTTTGAAAACAACATTTTTTTAAAATTGTGTAGACTCAGTTAAAGTGGCAAAGAAACTCCAACAAAGCTATGCATAAATGGCGTCATTTCAAACTCCTTCAAAACACAGTTTTAATGTCACTACGACCGGGCTCAAAAGGCGCAAGATTATCGCTACGGGGAAAACCTAACCGTCCTTCGTGCAATCTTTCTAGGGAAGCTGCTAAGATCACCGTCGCCGTAGCCTGAAGAAGCTGCCGTCTCGCTGGGAAGAGACATCCGTTCAAGTATTTTGAATGGACGTCTCTTGATTTTGCCGCGACTAGAAGGATTTTACCTCAGATTCCTTAACTTCAGCTGGTCACATCCTTCCCTTCAAAACGAATAAATTCTCGTTCTGTCAAAAACAGAAAGGATAAACTCTAAGTTTAGAAGCGTTGACGCTCCGACGCTTTGAACCGAAAAAAAAGAGGCAAGGTTATCGCAGCATTGAACGGCGAGCATCACCAGGAAAGACGTCACCATCTTTTAGAATAGCTGCCGCCGAGGTACAAAGGTGCGGTCTCTCGCTGCAGAAGGTCACCTCTCATCAAACCCTCTGGGCATCCTTTCTCCCATAGCGCCTAAAAGATTAGACGAAAGACTCCGTCACCGCCCTGAACGGCACCTGCTTTGTATCGCAGTTCGTCAGACATAAACGCCGTAGTCTTCCACAAGAGAGCATGCCCCAAACTGCCTGGCATTCAAAGATCGAATTATCTATTCCTGGACGCTGCGCCCGCCTTTTCCTTCTCGCAGTTCCTGGTTGTGTGTGAAGGCTACTGTACCATTATTCTAGAGACACATTCGTAGAAATGATAGGGATGGCTTTCGTCTGCAAAAAAAAGAGCAAATAAACGCTCGCTACCATTTTTAGTCATAGATATATGTAAATATACTACGAGTATCTATGTAATTATAACCAAAGTATGGCCGGCGCTATACTTCGTTTATAATCACCCATAATCACCTTTGGTTATAATTATTAGTTAAAATAAGCGATCGATGTCCGGACCGTGACTAAAACCGGCGTGGCTATGAGGTATGTTGTGTGTGAGCAGTCCGTGTACTAAACAGTTGTCTCTGTCATTCAACGTCTGCCTCTAACGCAACAAGGCCGTTTTAGAACGCTCGTTATAAAATCCCCTTTTACTGCCATCTTCCACTCACTTTTCTTCATGCAAGATGGCAATGGCAACCGGAACTCTGTTACCATGGCCCGGGCTAGGTGCTATGTTTGAACTGAGGGAAACTAAGTCGTACAATCTGCTGTTTAAATGTCTATGGTGTATGCTGAAACTCAAGCTGCTGAGCACACCCGGGACGTCGAACTCTGATTTGTGAAAGGACATTATGGTAGTTATATTTTATTGTCACTTACTTTCTTAAGTTAAAATGTCCTGGTTAAGTTTTGTTAGACAAAAGAACGCACCTATTTTTCAAGATCGTTCTGTTGGTCGCATATTTTTTCAGCTACATCTCACAGTGCTCATTATTGTAAGCTAGCGAGAACTCTTAGAAAACGTCTTAATTTTGTTTACTTGCGTATTTCAGGAGATAAATCAATCATTGCCGTTATATATAAACACGGTTATTTGATATTTGTTTAAGTTGGCGATTTATTTAGGCAGTCTTTTTTATATTAATTCCTGATGCAGTTTAATATACTGACTTAAAAGTAACGTCCGTTAGTCATGGGAAGTAACGACACCGGTATTTCGATCGTTACATTTGCAAAATGATAACGGACCTCTGTAACGTGTTAACTTTTTTCCAAGCTAATGAGTAACGCTATTGCGTTACTTATTTTTGGCAACGGGCACAACACTGGTGAAAATCATTCAGAAAAAAACTGCCAGGTCTTCAACGGGCGAAACATCTTCTTTTTTATAGTCGAGACGCGTGTCCAGCAGAAAGCTGTGACGCCAGGTCTATTCAGCAGCCAAGGAAGCGTTTTCTCTACTGTGTGTCAAACGTTTAACCCTTTGTAGAATGCGGTGGTCGCAGGTAAGAGTGACAGTCTACAGCTGGAATTAAACACTCCGCTTCTGAGCGGTCTAACATTATTATGTTCAACACCTTAACATTTAAAAAGAATATTTAGAATTTTCGTTCTCTTCCTATCCTCTGCGGTTAAGCGTTTTTGAACCGACAGGCCCGCTTTCCCGTCATAAACGCTGACGACATCAAGGCCGCTTTCCGGTATATATGAAGGGTCTTTTCAAACGTCTGAGTCCTAGTTCATTAAGGCACGAGAAGATTTCTCAATATAGTTTTCTACTTCTCTCAAAACCGCTAAAACTTTCAATCATTGCCAAACGTTGTGAACGAATAACATGTCTCTCCAAGCTGAACATATAGAAGCGGTAAGCAGTGGAGCGCTTGAGCGCTTTAACGTCATTCATTTTCTACACAGCGCCTTTTGAATGTCATCAAACGTAAGTGTTTGACGCAATGCTTGCTTTTGAAGGGCTGGAATGTTTCGCAAAAGTTGTCGCAATAAAGGAATTCTTCATCGCTCTTCTTATGAATTCACCCGCCTATCCATCTCTAGAGTGCGTGTGGCGTACCCCTGCGTAGTGTTTGTATTCACTGCTTCATTTTACTGCGCAACAAAGTAGAACACGTGAAAGGCACGGTTTTATATTTTAATCAACATTGAAATCTTCTATAGAAGAGTTCGGCTACTACCACCAAATGTCAGTTAAAGTTTGAAGGTATGGTAAAAATTTAGATTGCTTTTTGTTTCTGCACGTAAAATTACGTATTCCAACGCCACACAAAAAATACCTAGGCATATGCACATGCAGTCACAATAATATGCGAACGTTCCTAAAGTTTATTATGTAAAATTTCAAAAGTCGAGGTTGTTGAATAAAGGTTTGCACATCAGGAACATATTAGGGAGTATTAGAATAACTTACTCTCGCGCTTCGCTTACCCTAAACAATAGTGTCCTCGCCATGGGGCATACATAGAACCAGAAGAGTGCGTTTTGGCTGGAAATACGTCTTTTTTTATTTTGTGACTATATCCAAAACCGCTCAGAAGTCCTTACGTTGCTCCCGTGAGGCATGATAATTTTTCTGCTCTGAATCCAAGACGTGTCGCGCTTGAAGCCTGAGCCAAGCGTGTAATGGTGGCGCCCATGACCACGACCTCCGTGACTGCTACATTGGAGGCCTTTTTTTTACTGTGATTTGTGAATACACACAACAATTCACACCTACGGGAGGTATCTGCTGTGATTTGTTTTAAAAACCCAGGAAGGTGGGCAACATTTACCAGAACCTTGCCTTTTACAACTGGCACGCGCCACTCAGTGATTACCAGTACAAGCGGACATGCGTCTAAATTAATTTTTAATTGAACCAAAGTTAACTTTATTTGAGGCAAGTTTATCAGCTACCGTGGTGTGTATGTGTCAAACAAAAATAAACACGAAAAAAAATTGGATGGTGTTGTAAGAGCTAGATTATTGTGTATTGGGTTATGGGGACGAAACGCTATTCTCAAACCCTTTTGCGTATTCTGCGATAAAGTTAGAATACGCTCTTTTAAAACTTTCTAAAACGGGTAAATTGAGAGTTGTATTTTTCCCGGGAAGTTACAATTTGTTTAGGGCTTTATACTTGCACTAATGTCTTTAGTATGCATCATACATTACTGATAGGTACAGAAGCACATTAGTGAATAAGTTGAAAACTTGATATCAAACTCCGGAACGTATACCTTGCTCCGGACTTCTGGATATTACGTTCTTTCAATAGACTGGGCGACCGGCGTCGCCATTCTTCGAAGCACCAAAAGTTAAAACCCCTGGCGCCCTCTAGTTCAGCAGAGCTGAACAAGACCACCATCATCGATCTGCCCTTACATCCCGCGTACATTTAAAAGCTTTCGTTGTTGCGTGAGTACCAATTAGCTCATGTTGTTTAGTAGATCATTTTATGCTTGATGAGAAGTATTTTCCAGACCGTAGCAACAATCCGCATCATAATTGGTACTAATTGAGGGACATAGTGTGTCATACACCCGTGTAATTACACGTTAATTAATTTTGAGACTCGATTTTGATGTTTGTTCGTATAGAAGCAAAGTTATGAATAATGCCTAAATTAAGAAAAATACGGCAAGAAAGTATCCTCAAATTTGATTGCTTGCCCGATCTTTGAACGTATTAACTAAGGAACTATACTCTGTTTTAAGGTAAGACGAATTAAAGATGGTGCACTGCCGAATTCAAGGTAAGAATGGGCTCTGCTGCAACACCCAGTAAATCATGCCAATTTTCTAAAGTCGCAGGAAAGGAATAATAGGGAACATTTTTTAAAGATTGAATCTCTCAAAAATAAAGTTACGTCGAATCCAAAAGCGCATTTGCGCACACGTCATCGAGCAGAGCATTCTGTTTCTTTGTTGAGACTTGCTTGAAGAGTTTATACTACAGCATATAAAATGTGTAATTCGATGTTAAAGTTTCTTGATGTTTTTTGTTCTACAAGTTGCTTAAAATTTGAAGAAAGACAATGTACCTCCATGGGCAGACACTTAAAGTGTATGGTGTCCCAGCACATGATTAAGCTCTTCCGACGCCACCCTTTTTCAGCTCTCTTTATTTAACATTTGACTTGCCTTTGTTTCCCTCAAAATAAGTTCTGGCGTTTGTAAATCATCATTTGTAGGTTTGAGCGTGTTTCAAGATTAAGCTCTCTTAAAAGTGACAGTGATACGCGTTATTTTGCGTAGTAACCCGTATTTTATGGATATCCACTCCTAATCTATTCGATCCCACACAACACAGCCTTGTAGACACTGAGGTATACTGGAAAAAAAACACATTGCCAACATAAGTCAACGTTCCTCCCTAACACTAAAAGAAGAGAGGAACCGTTTAGAAGTTCTACAGCGAGGAATGCAAGGAACTACCCGCTTTATCCACTAGTGACCTCGACGTCAGTTTTTTTCCGGTGACTTCCCAGTGGCATGCCTTCTAAGCATGACACTGCGAAGTTACCGGAAAAAAAGGAGGTCTTCATGCCATAGTTTTTGGGTGAGATATAAACGGAAGCTACGCCGACACCCTTGTGGGAGGAGGTTTAGCACCACAGCAAACACTTTACAAAGGATCTTGCTCAGCGATAATTTAATGACCCTGAAGCCGACTGTTTTTGCGTATTTACAACGGCTGGACACGTGCAGCTTTCGGGCTTTTCCCGTTGAATTGGGAGTGGTGACTGCCGCCATCTATCGTGGTGGACAGCCTTCGAGACTGCGGAGACTGCTGTTTCTGCTGTCTTGGTGGATCCAGTATCTCGGTATGTCGGCGGCTGACTCGTACGTAACGAATTATGAGTTACTGGCTACTCGTAAACCATTACATCTTACTGTCACTTTTAGAGCGCAGCTCTTAGGCGCCCGTTTCCGGCTTGAGCGGCGTCGGCGTCGCCGTCGGCGTCGCCGTTGGCGTCGGCGTAACCTCAAGGTAACCCCAAGGTCACGTGACGCCCCCAGGTCACGTGACCCCCTAGAGCCACGTGGCCCCCGAGGTCACGTGACCCCCGAGGCCACGTGACCCCCGAGGCCACGTGGCTCCCGAGGTCACGTGACCCCCCCCCCAGGTCACGTGGCCCCCGAGGTCACGTGACCTCCCAAGGTCACGTGACCCCCGAGGTCACGTGAGCCCCCCCCCTCCGCACCTTCCCCCCTCCTCAAGAGCTGCGCTCCAATTCGGCATTACAAGGAGTTGTAAACGGCTTTCATTTTTTAACCCTTCAGTTACCTTCTTTGCTGTAACGTTCGATGTAATTAAATCACTATTTTCCAGTAACCAAATTAAAAGTAATCAATATTACGATTCAGAAAAAGCACAACAAAAATTGAGTTGAGTTCTTTTTAGGTAAAAAAGCTCTGTCTGCCTCTGCGTTACCCGTTTACGTTGCATCAACGTAGGACACTTTTTTGAAACCTAAGCAACTAAGAAAAATATACCAAGATTCAAGAACGATCAAAATGTCATCGAGCTAATCGTCCCCAGCTGAAACGGTTTAAACAGGCGGTCGCAACAGTGAAGCGCTTCGCTTCCTAGCAACACCTCCTACAGACGATGACACCGTTTTGCAGTGTAACGAATGTCACTTCAATTCTCACCTTGGTAGTTGTGCGGGCCTAACCGAAAAATTATTCCGGAGGAAAAAGCTGGGGTTTAAAGAAACATGAAAGTGCCAAACGGGTCTAATAGCTAAAGGCAAAACTTCGCAGCACTGATGAAGATGTGGAGACTACAAAAGTGACAACAGATGTACAACAGCAGTTAAGTCGAATAACGAGCATGCTGGCAATACTCGCGCCACTCAAACAACAAGTTGACGAGTTGGCAGTAATGATGAAAACCGTGATGCACATTGAAAAATTCGCGCAGGTCATGTTTGACAACTACGATGAGGTGTTCAAAAAGATGCAATAACACGACAGCGAGATAAAAGAATTATAAAAAGTAAACAAACTGGAACAAGACCGAAAGACTGATGAAACTGCGCAACAGAAGAAAAAGAGCTAGCTAATTAAGTTGCAACAATATGGGCGAAAAAACAATCTCTAAATGCACGGTCTTGTGCAAACGTTGAATGAAAACCGTCTGGAAACATTAAACATAATTGCTGACAAAAGGAAGTTCCACGGCTGACAAAAATAAATAAAAGTAAAGGCATTTCATCGCGTTTTAACTAAAGCACAGAAAGCGCCCATGGTGATTGTGCATTTTCTAAATTAAAATGAGCGAAACGCACGGCGTCTTAACAAGCCGGATTTGAGGTCTAAAACTGCTAAAGAAGCATGTATCTCAAAGAAAATAGGAGGGAATTAAACAGGCAGTTGCTTTACGATGTCCGTGTAAAGGCCGAATTTCTGTGCTAAAAGTTTGCACGGCACAAAGAAGGGTGTTCGTAAGTGACGAAGCAAGAAGGCGAACCAATAATACGATTTGAGCACGTAGGAGATCTGGAAAAATTAAAGTAAGAACTACTTACGATAAACTCTTTTTTCTTTTGTGTAACTCTTCTTGTGTAATCTATTCATGCACTTTGTGATATATATAGCTGGGATTCAGGTTCTAGTATCAGTGCCTTAATATTTTTATATATCGTACCGTTGACTTTTGCGCAAGCTTGTCATTCACTTTCTGATAGCTGGGATTCAAGTTCTAGTATCTGCATGCCCTAATACTTTTATGAATCACGCCGTTCACTTTAGTGCAAGATAGTCATTCACTTTGTGATTCGAGATTTAGCCTTTAGTCTTGGAATCTTTGTATATGTCCGTTTACTTTCGTGCAAGCTAGTCGTTTACCTTCTGGTAGTTGAGATTCAACTTTTAGGGTCTGTACTTTAATAGTCTTATGTATCTCACTGTTGACTTTTGTGGAAGCTAGTCATTCACTTTATCATAGCTGGGATTCAACTTCTAGTATCCGTGCCTTAATATTTTTATGTATCGCCGTTGACTTTTGTCCAAGCTAGTCATTCACTGTGATGGTTGAGATTCAGCTTCTTGTATACGTGCCTTGATGTTTTCATGTACAGTCGGCACGGAATGAAACCCGAACACTGGGTGCATGGTTTTCGCTAGATGCTGCACCACCTGAACCAGATGGGAGCTGTAAGAAGATGGCTCCTCTTTCGATGTGTCAAGGTCCGTTCACACTCTTGCAACCGAGTTCGACCGAGAGAGACCAAACCGGTTTTAAGCCTCTTGCGATCTCTTAGGACCAGCTCGGCTGCAGCGGAGCTGGTCCTAAGAGATCGCAAGAGGCTTAAAAGCGGTTTGGTCTCTCTCGGTCGAACTCGGTCGCAAGAGTGTGAACGGGCCTTTAGACTCTTGCTCAGTGCATCTAAACCTTCGATGTTGCGTCTCTAGGTGACTCAGCGTGGGTCGAAAACTATGCGCTCCTTGTTCGCGTTTCATTCCGTGCCTACTGTACCTCGCCAGTGAGTGCGGTAGAAGCAGAAGCTCCGTCTTTAGCACACACCTGTCGCCGTCTGCCATCATTTCGCTGTGCAAGAAAAGCAAAAGCTAGTGCTGGCCTGGAGGTGGAGCTTCTAAAGGTCTACATAGACAGGTTAATGGCTGCTTCATACAGTTGCGCTTCGCTGTGCTACGTTGCGATCACCTGAGACGGCACGAATTAGATTGTAACAGGATTAGTATAATCCTCTTCGAATTGTGATTCAGATTCTCACAAGCGGTCTGGGCACAGCGAAGCAACTCTGGGAAAAGTGTCACGTCTTGACTTCCCTTACGAAGCGACGAAAGGAGCGTGTGATTTCCCTTCTTTGCGTCTGGGGAACGCGTGCGGTAATACAAAAACACTGCCTTCAATCGTACCAAAGTCACTGTGCAACATACAAGAGTTCGCTGCTGCACTAGTAGGCGGCTTTGCTCGCGCAAGAGCGAAACAGAGCCTCACTCCGGTAGCATAGTAGCGTATACCGTGCTCGCATCGCGTGCCCATTTTCGCCCTAGTTCGCGTTTTCCAAGCGGTCAAGTCGTTCTGCTGATATCTCGGAAGTCTCTGTAGTCAATTACGCGTTAAACTGTAGAACTCGCGACAGAAATGCAATCGCGAAACACGAAAACTAACGGAAACAACCTTCCGCCGCATTGTATCCAAGCGAGAGCGTCTGCTAGCTGGGAGCAATCCATGCGGCGCCACCATCGACGCGCGAGGGCGAGAGAGAGAAAAAAGGGAGAGGAGGAAGGAGAAGTCGCTGGCAATGTGGCGACATCTCACGCTCTGGAGGAGAATTATACCAAAGTATTTTCGAACGCCACTCAGAGATGGCGACACTTGCGTCAGGTCGGAGCTTTTTTATGTTTTTTTAACCAGTCTCTTTGAAGTGCACATTGCCAAAGCTGATTTTTCTCTCATTTTTCAATCCATCAGTTTTTTGTTTTTGTTTTTGTTTTTTTGCTCTGGTATTTTATTTTTAGCGAACCAGTCTGTTGAGTGTCGTCAGTGGTCTCTACACATTTAAAGTTTACTTCCGGCGTCAGTTCATTCATTATGCGTCTAAATGTTTCGTGCATAGTTGCATAATCTCCCTAGTTGCGCCGCATCCTCCATTTTAATTACCATTTGTTTAAATATAAGTTCGCACATTGTCTCCTTGCTCACAAAAGTGGTCAGCTCACATCCCTCTGCGATATCTACTGGGTGAAACAAGGAGACGGCAGGCTCTTTAAATCGACCGGAAAATTCGGTTTCTTAACCTATCGCGCTACGACTTTGTGCAGCGTTGCCCACAAATGGTGCATTTTTTGTAAAATTTGCAAAGAACGAACTTACCTGAGGAAAAAGTAAAGAAAGAAAAAGGCTTAGCTCCTATGGAAACGCAGCGACGCCACTGGTGTGCAAACAACACGGCGCCGTTTCGCACGGGAGACAAGAGATGGCGCAACGAACGCCGCCAACGAACGAGCATACGGCGCCGAGAGCCGGCACTTTGGCAGACGATCCTTTCGACTCAAAAGCGGCTCGCGTTCCGCAGGCGGCGACAGTCGCAGAAACAAAAACAGGCGCGGTAACAACAAGGAACTGCAGTTACTTGTCTGCTGAACACGCCGGCTCATTGGCGTCGTCTGCTCGTTCGTTGGCGTCGCGACCGCTTGCGCCATCTCTTGTCTCCCGTGCGAAACGGCGCCGTGTTGTTTGCAGACCGGTGGCGTCGCTGCGTTTCCATAGGAGCTAAGCCTTTTTCTTTCTTTACTTTTTCCTCAAGTAAGTTCGCTCTTTGCAAATTTTACAAAAAAATGCACCATCTGTGGGCAACGCTGCACAAAGTCGTAGCGCGATAGGTTAAGAAACCAGCCTGCCGATCTCCTTGTTTCACCCAGTAGTTTGGCGTGTGCCCATGAGCACCCAGTGCCAATCTGCTCGCGCTGCTCTATCAGATTTCAAATCCTGATTGAAGCAGTGACTTCATTCACAGTACTCACATTACCAAAATAGAACCCTGCACCATCCCTCCTCTCCATATACACCTGCAAACGCATTGTTGCTTCACACGGATTAAGTTCATAATTTGGGAGCTTTATCTCGCGTTCAGAAAGTACGTATTTCTAATGAACAAAAATGGTGCCCAAAGAAAAGTTTCCTTTATCACCTTACGTAAAATCCTCGAGCACCTCAAGAAGCACTTACTACGTTGGATCAATTGAAGACCCACACGTGGCTACATAAAGCCCCATTCAAATCTGCTGTTTAAAGGCATAGAGTTAATATAATATTCTTGAGGGATAGGTGTCATGCATTAGAGCCGCTTGAGAAAAGCGTGGATAGACGCGGATATCGGCGGCCCCTTTGGCGGTCCCGATGTTCCCATGTCGCTGGCGACGCCTTAATATCATCATCATCACCATTATCGTAATTTACGATCTTTGAAGGCACTTACGGGCATTACACAAAATAACTGTGCATGCGTTTTTTCGTTTCTTTTTTTTCACCGATCATTTCCGCACGCAATTTTCTACTCTATTTTTTACGTACAGTAGACGGACTTAGTCGGATAAATTGGAAATCAAAGTGGTTACAGCGACAGAACTTTATGTGTGTCAGTTAAGGTAACAATTTCGTTTAATAGTATTTTCCAATCTTTGATGGCCATCGGTAAAGTTCAATTACTGTACGAAATAGTTAACGTAAAAATAGGCCGCCACTTACAGGAGTGGTCAAAGCGGGTCAAATTTGCCACGAGGGTAAAAGCAGCGATTCGCGAAGAGGCGCATCATGGTGAAAGAGACGGTGAAGGATAAAGAGACGGTACACTGGGCGCCTTAACGGAAGTGTGTGAAGGTTAGCAGCTTCGCCCAGGCCAGATATGCTTGTGAATTGTGAGTAATCAGAAAAAAATAAACGGCAGAGTTCTATTCTGGACAGATTCAACTTTCTTACTAGGTAAGATTGCCAAAGGCACCATACTGAAGACGAGAGTTTAGTATGTAAGTTATTTTATCTCTGCTGTTGCGGGGATCAAATTTTGGCACAAAACGCCGGCGTTACGGTTTGCGTTTGCTACTATTTTATTATTATGAGACATCCATAAAAGGTGATATGTTAAAGGAATACCGATATATTTACATCCCTATTGAAAATTCCATCAAGATACGTAATTTGGGACTCTGACTGCCAGTCAGCAGCCCTGGTGGAACGTGCCCTGATGGTCCATCAGATGACGTCTGACTGCCACTGCCAAGGAAATTTGATCAACAAGGGCAGCATTTATAGTGCATTTCGGACGAAATGGCTATACGCACTCATAAATATCGCCAAATTCCTCGAAAAAACAAAATGTTCGAGAAAAAATATAAGAAAAAAAAAGCAGGTCCACCGCGGACCGAATTCGGGTCCACTTGCGTACATCGCAGGCACCTTAACCCGTATGCTATGCCATCGCTTAGGAAACTTGATTTGACCCTTTGCTTTATACAAGTTTAGCGGAGTGCGTATAGCCATTTCCGTCCGAAGTGCACTCCGGAGTGCATGTAGCTTTACTCTTTATATAAAGCTCAAATTCCGAGGTGGAAATCTTGGATGCCTATGAAACGGTTCACAAGCCGAGGTGGCCATCTTGCATGGCTGTGAAACGGTTCACAAATCCTTAAAATGAATGTAATTAAAAAATCAGGAAAAGTGTGTACCCGTCCTTTGTTTTTTTTTTCCCCTTTTTTGAAATTTCCTTTTTCAGGCAAAAGGGACATTCGTTTACAAACGGGACCACATGCACCGTAAGCATGTTTCAAAGAAACGCCCTCGATGCCTGAACATTTCGGGACGACCGTATACACTTTAATTCACAAAACCTATGCGACTCCGTTGAAGCTAGAGAGCAAGCATGCATGCTACCCCAGACGGGAGGCACTCACTTGATCGAATGACATTTCAGCGAACGCCCACGTTTCACCGAATGACACTTTAGCGAATAGTCGGACGCCGCGAAGCGGCGTTTTCAGGTGGGCCAAATGGGTTCACATTTTTGTAATGAGCCGCTGCAGAATGTCGCCGCGAAGCGTCGTAAACGCAACGCGGCGGATGGCTTAACGCGCGCCCCCGTTATTCGCTAAAACGTCGATTCGCTCAAATGTCGCTGTTCGCAAAAAGGTCATTCGCTCATGTGATATGGACCCACGACAGACAGCCCTGGCTTCCACGGACGAACGCGAGCAGCAGAGATATCTGAACTACGTTCGAGGATGCTTTTGTCTGCACTCTTCCCGAAACAATAATAATGAGGTGCGACACAGCGGTAAGGCCAATAGCCCATGCCAGATAGAAAGATATAAACTTTCTAGCCCAAACCTCTGGCACCGAGTCAGGAGCATTTTAGTATTGCAGCGCGAGATTCCGACAATGAGCGCATCGCTCTAAAGAATGCTTCGGCTGCATATGCAGTTAAGCCTTCAGCATGTTATGCAAAGCACTCGTACATCAATCGCCGTACTTCAGTTCTACTCACCTGCCATGTAGAGTACTTTCGCGTCGTAGAACGATCCTTTTGTTCGCGCGTCTCCGTCCCAGTACACTGGTACACCTTGTCGTCTTCAACTACACCGCTAAAGTCCCTTACATCGTCAGAACTCACGACAGGCTGGGTCTTGTCGAGTAGAAATTCTACTAAAACATAAGACATTGTAGAGCCCGGGCAGGATCGACAGGTTGGAGCAAGCGGGCAAACAAAACGAGTCGAGAGCGATCGCTCATGGAAGCTCGGCGAAGCCTCTATGGGCGAAGCGAAAGTTGCGTGTTCGGCGTTTCTGCGGGCTTCTGATCAGGGTTGTCGGTCGGTTGCGTGTCATATCTCTAACATCAGCGGTTTTATGGGTTCACGTCCCGAAATCGTTTTCTCGTGCATATATTATTTTTCGTATTTATTGATTTGACGAAATAGTGGTATCCGAACGAACATTACGTCCTTTGACCGTACATCTGTCTGCACGTCAAAGCTTTTTGACGTGCAGTCAGAGACAATCGATGTACAATCAGAATCGCCACCAAGAAATCTTGACGGCATTTCGCGGCGGCCGACTGCCACCAGGAAACCATCAGAAAGCCGACAAGCGGAGTCTGACTGGAGTTTGACTGTCGGTCAGAGTGACTTGTTGGCCAATCAAACATGCTTGACGTACAGTCAGGCACAGTCAGCGGTCCACTAGAAAACATTGACTGCCAAACAGGGTTACATTGATGTATTTTTCATTCGGGATACACTGCAAACGTTGATAGGGGAAGCGTCTAGGCGGTAAAGAATTCGAAAAAAAGCACAACGACAAAACGAAAAGATTGAGGCATTTGTCAACATTTAGTCATCTGCCACTTATTGTACCATTGTATGACTTTGTCAAATACCTTTTTGCAAGGTATGGTGATTGTCGGGCGAAAGAATCAGGCTATCAATTACGCAGTCATCTGCAAACAACTGAACTGATAACGAGATGTGCTCATGAATGTCATTAGTGTTGATTACAATGTCCGAGTACACTGCCCTGAAGGACACTTGAGGTTATATCGTGCACAAGGTTGATTTCAGAATCCTTGATGGTGGTGTACAGTGTCTGGTTAGTGAAAAAATTGGGTATCCATTTTACCACAGTGTGCTAGGTCTTAATCTCTTTAAGTTTTATTATAAGACGTTCATGAGGGACCCTATTAAACACTTTTTTTGCTTTAAAACCTGTATGAGGGACCCTATTAAAACATGTTTTGATTTAAAACATGTTTGAATGTCATAAAGAAACGTTATTAGTTGTGTGTCACAAGAGTCCGCTATTTGAAATCCATGTTGGTAATTAAAAAAAAATGTTCTTATCTTCCAAATAATTGATTATACTGGAGTAAAGTATCTGTTTTGCGAGGTTAGATGATAGCAAACCATCACCTCTAAGGTCTGTTCCTTGCTCTTTTCTAGCTTAGTTTGCAAGAAAACAGCGAAATCGCCCATCGCATAAAGATAAAGAAAGTTGACAAGTGCTCTAGAAACTTCAGGTCGTCGCGGCAAAATAAACACGCCAAACGTTTCGGCAGGTTTCTTCCTCCGCTCTTCTGTAGCGTTCTTTTTCGATCTCACTCACGAGACCACCGATGTCAGCGCCAAGGATTTGCCGCGTTCTGCTTACGTCTTTAACCCCCGTGTTTAAAGGTGCCTCTGAACCAGGTCTCCCTTATCGCCACTTGGAAGCACTTTCAAATCATGGAACGCAGATTGACGCTGACAATGTGGCGACACCTCACGCTGTGGAGGAGACTTATACCAGAGTATTTTCGAACGCCACTCAGAGATGGCGACACTGGCGTAAGGTCGGAGCCTTTTCAGAATTCTGCTAAAATGAAAGCAGAAATGCGCTCGAGAGCTTGAACTAAGAAAACCTATCATTTCACTCCTATGTTATAGTGGCCTCTGTGTCACCGGTTATTATCTAGAGAACGTCCTTTTTGGGATCACAACAAACTGCCAAATTCGAAAATTTTCAGCCCTCAGAGAAACCAAAACCCTCGTTAAAGTTTTATACTTTTGCGAGCTACTGGCGACTCTGCTATATTCGCAAGGTTTTACTCTAAACAGATGACACAACCAAGATAATCGGCTTTGGAACCTTTATAAAATATTCAATTTTTTCAAGAAACTACTCTCAATCATATGATGCATTTTGAAGAAGATATTCATATTTTATTTGCAGTAACTTCAGAATGGTACAATAGTATGACTAACCCAACCGGTCTATTTTGCACCATACCGATTTAGAAAAAAAAAGTACGCAATTTTTGCAATTAGTTACATAAATTAACCAACGTGTCAGCATCTCATTAACCCAAATGTTTTGTTTTTTCCTCGCATGCGTCTAAATAAGGAAACTATAAACAAAACGGATGTTTATGGGGAACTTTAGAATTAAATCCAACGCTCGGCCACGAGTTAGCAAAATGTCACTAACTGTCGGCGACGTTTTCCTAAGTCCCTCGCTGAAGCTTAAGAAACTTCGCAAAACTTAAGAAGCTTAGCGACGTTTCACTAAGCCTTTTAGAGAAACTTCTGCTTTTATTCTGACGTAAACGCTCCAGTTCATGCTGCTAGCTTCTACCATTTTTCTGTTCCGCTCATAGCTGAGTCAAAGCTTATGGCGACACTCAAAACATAGTCACAGCGACATTTGTAATGCGTAACAAGAGAGACAAATGAAAGATTGAAAGTCACGGAAAGGTTAACCTAAATATAGGCCAAGCCGCCTTTTGTGGAATAAAGGAAAGAGTGGCTCCGACATTTGCGTTTGAGTTTTAACGACCGCGTTCCGATCACGTAAGAAAACCCACGACAACACTCGTGCGATCCATCCAGTGGCACAAGCTCACTTACCGTGCGCGTACATTTCTTACTCGTTTACGCATCGTTTTTCCACCATGGGCTTACAGTAATCACGATAATCTTATAGGCACCCGTCTATCATTGTTAGTGCAAAGGTTTGACCTCGGAAAGTGTGCAACATTCTTTAACCTCGCTAAAAACCGTTAGCGTTACAGTGATGTTTTCACACTAGCACCTCACACAATTCAAGTCCGCGCAACGCATTGTAGTGGAACGCAAGAAGTAATTTCGGAATCGGTAACAATAAAACGCAAATCCCGAACCCTGCTTTAGGTATCATGTACACTATCACGGGAATTTCGAAGAAATGCTGCGCAAGATGATGTGCGGAAGCCCCATTTATTGGTCGTTTCTTTATTAACGTCCCGATAAAGGTACAAACTGGTGGGTTTACGATGTACCTGTAACTAATAAAAATAAATGCTTCGGTATTTGTTTTTGTCATCTCCGAGAAACACGCTTTTTGGGTATCACCCTTGTGCGTTAATCTTCGGGCCTAATACCGCATAATAAAGAAGGCACACTAAAAAAGTAACCGCAATTTAGTGATGAAAAAATCTAAATCCCGCGATAGACCTCTGCACTTCATATGACGTTTGGCCCTCCACTGAAATGAACGGCGGACGCCGGCCAAACGGCCTGCTCGGAAAATGTCACGTGACCACAGCCCTCTCAAAATGGCCGCCCCCTTGGAAACGAGCACCACCAAGGAGGAGTAGCGCTCGGTAATCTTTTTCTTGTGGTGTGCAGAGGGCGAAAAGCACACGTAAATTCATCTCAGAATGTTCAAGCAATACAGGAGCACATGTCTGTCGCTCCGACAAGTAAAACAGTGGTACGAAAATGTGTAATGCACATTGTAGCGTCAAGTGAGACTGATGCACCCCGCACACTTCGACGACGACGCCCTGGATATCAGGCGATGAACGGCTCCTACACGTAAATTACTCATCCTTTTTAAGGAAATGGCTTAAGAATTGAATGTTAGTCATGGCTGGATGCACCACAATATTGACAGTATTCTACAGTACAACGAGGTGCCCATTAGGTTATTACCGAGACAACTTTCGCCAGACATTAAGGATCACCGTGTCCAATGTGTCCGAGATGCTGTTGTGACGCTATAAAACTTGAAGTGATGATTTTCTTCCTCGCATTGTCACTAAGGACAAACGTTGATTCAACTATGCCCAGTCAGAAACCAAGCGAATAAACAAAGAGTGAAAGCCCACTTCTACAGGAAGGCCAAAGAAGTTCCGACACCGGGGAAGGATATACTCAACATCTTTTGGTACCGTAGAGGGCCTAGTCGAACATTGTTGGTGAAGAATATGACGTGCTGTTGACACTGAGTCCCCTGGGCTCCATGTCAACAGCACGTCGTATTGTGCCATGCTCAAGAAGAACTGTAAGTCTGTGGTAAGGTCAAAGCTCCGTGGTTTGTTGACCCTTGGTGTGTTCCTGCAGCACGTAAATGCACGCCCTCACACTGCCCGTGCGACCAGGGAACAACATCAAGTGTCTGCGTTTTTTGTGTATTTTGAATTCGCCATACTCAAGGAACCTGACACCGAGCGATTTAAATTTGTTCGCATTACTCAAATCAGTTCTTGGCGAAGTGAAGTTCTTTTCAGGTGATAAGTTGAAAGCGGACGTGTTTCCTTGGTTTCGGAGTCACCAGCAAAATGTCTTCTTCCACAGCATCCACGTGTTGACGAAGAGTTTGCGCACTATGCGTTGAGCACTGAAGGGACTATGTTGGAAAGCGGCAAACTTTAGTTTTAATACTGTCTCCATTATTATGCATATCAAACAAAGAAACACATTTTGGTTAATTTTTGACTTTGCCTCGTAGATCTTGCATAACTCGAATCTAGTAGTGGTCTCTTTAGAAGGGTCATGAGCCACAAAAAAATATGGAAGTAATGATTCATATGAGGGACATTCCATGTCAAACGTCCCAAACATTGCGCCCGACCCCTTCCGATTTCTAAGAAAAGAATTCAGGCCTTTTGCCTTAACGTCCGTAGCCATGTCCCTAAAATATTTTTGGCGAAAAATGTCTTTTGATGACGTGAGCGCGGTTTGAATTTTAAAAAAACAGCGTGGAAACTGGGCGTACTCAATAATTGATGGAAAGCTCAGCTTCTTAATCAAACGCCCAGCAATAGTTTTTATTAAATTTGCATGGCTTTCGACCTACAAGTAGGCTGGGCTTGTGAAGTTTTGTTCTGATTTAAATATTTTCTTTTATAAACTAACATTTCTTTAAATCTTTTACATTTTTGTTATTTTACTAAAAATATCTAACTGCTCCCGGGACTTGAAATAACTTTCTACCCGCTGCCCTGCAGGTATATAATCTATAAAAAATGTTTGAAACCGTTCAATTAGGTATCTCGCAGTAAACAAAAATCCTGAATTTGCAAAAAAGTGCGTTTTTGACGCATAAACAGCCGAATTTATTTCAACCTGAGGTGGTCCAAGTAAAAATACAAAATACTAGTGGGTTGGAAAGAACAATCGATATACTTTCGATTCTGAAAGTTTAATCAAAGTAATATTTTTGTTTAAATCGAAGAAAACAATTTTTGAAGTTGAACTCTCGCACAACAATCCGGCGTCGCTTCTTAACGCCTCTTCGCCGCACAGCACGCCACCTGCAACGATAGCTGACACGATTAGGTCCAAAGAAAGAAAGAGGGTTTTTGCCGATTCGCCCTTGTCCGTCTTTTCGGGCTGCAAGGGAAGAAGCGGCGGGTATCGTGTAATAATCGTAGGTGTTGTGCCCTTTGTACCCGAGGGCGGCTCGAAACGCGATGCGTAAACGACGGGCGGCATCAAGTGACCGGGACTTTTCCACGCCATGTCAAAGGTCCCACGGCCGCCTCCGATTCCTAAAATAAAATTGATGGCTCTTCACCGTAACGTTCGTGGTGCCACTCTAACATAATTTTTTGACGAAAAACAAATTTCATGGGGTGATGGTTTGAATTAGTAAAGGGGTGGAACTACGAGTCCATTCAATAATAGATGAAGAAGAAGTAAGATTTTTTATGGAACACTAGAATATTTTTGCCTAAAAAACCCTACGGTATTTGGATTCTTGCTTTTGTAATAAGGATCATGGTCATGGAATTCGGTATGCTCGAAGCAGCTTTAAAAAATAAGGAATATATGAGCATTTTAGCATATTTTTAGTTTTGTTACAAACTATGGCTTTGCTGCATGCGACTGTAAAATACTCTTATTGACAGCTCTGTGGGTACTACTCTACACAAAAAAAGGTTTCAGGCCGTACAACTAAATATCTTGCAGAAAAAGAAAAAAAAACTAAATTTGTGCAAAATTGCGTTTCGCCGTTTAAAGAGCCGTCAATTCTGCCTTGAGGTGGTCCAAAGAAAAATACGTAACATGATGACTTCCACAAAAGAGTTTGTTTCCTTTTGTTCCTAAAAAATTAATTAAGATTAATTTTGATCAAAGAAGAAAAAAAATACATTTGAGAGAAAGCTTAGCTTTCGCGCCGCAACCTGGCATTGTTGTTCCTTGCGTCTCTTCTCCTGCACAGCCAGGGGCGGATCCTGAACTGCGTTTTCTTTTTTGGTTTCTTTTTTTTTTTTCGGGGGGGGGGGGGCGGGAAATTTGTAAGGGATACTATTTCCCCGTGCTTTCTCAGTGCACCGGGGGGTCCACCCATGTCAAATTGCCCTCCGAGAAGGGAAAAGGGGGGGGGGGGGGGGGGGGGGGGTGTCGACTTGGTTTGGGGGGGGGGCGGCCGCCCCTGTCGCCCCCTTTGGGTCCGCCACTGTGCACAGCACGCCACCGTCGAAGCCCGGCAAAGCGTGCGACGGTGTCACGGTGTGCGCACGCAGGTAAGGAAGCACGACCTCGATTTGTCTGAGTACATCTTGGTGGGAAGAGTTTTTTTTTTTCTATTCTTGTTGCTTTATGGCTTTTCCTATTTTGACCGTTTTGCGCGGCTGTGTCCTCCTGCGGACTTCCACTGTCTTGATATCAGCAAATGCTTAGCGCTGCCAGGTAAGAGCATCCACTAGTACGCTAGCTGTTTCTTACGTCCACGTCGCAGTCACTCTCTCTTATCGACGTCAGGACAGATGTCGACAACAACTCAAAAGCCCCGTGAACGGGCAATCTCATACGACGAGGCGATGTGATGTCATGGGCGGATTTAGAGGGGGGGGGGGGGTCCGGATGTCCTGACCCCCCTCTTGATTTCTGCATGTGTAAAATTTAGGGCGTGAAACGAGGAAGAGGCGGAGGGGGTTCCTAAACAAATGGTACGCTGACCAACACCTGACCCCCCCCCCCCCCCCTCCGGAAATTCCTGCATCCGCCCCTGTGTGGTGTTAACACATGCGCGCAGTTGGAGGCTCACGCCTTGTTTGTGTTTAAATCGGCTTTGAAACGGAAAATTCTTGCGTCACTGAATAGTTCCGCTTTTCACCGCGGTATGCGTGACAGCTAGATTTCGCGGCGATATTATCGCGTTTTCCTTTTAGGAGAAGTCCACGTCAACCGACGCCGCCCGTATTAGGCATCGCGTTTCGAGCCGCCCTCGGGTACAAAGGGCACAACGGGCCTGCTATTGCTACGCGCTGGCGGCACACTACGATTATTACACGATACCCGCCGTTTCTTCCCTTGCAGCCGGAAAGACGGACAAGGGGAAGCGGCAGAAAACTCCGTTCTTTCTTTGGACCTAATCGTGTCAGCTATCGTCGCAGGTGGCGTGCTGTGCGGCGAAGAGGCGTTAGAAGCGACGCCGGATTGTGGTGCGAGAGTTCAACTTCAAAAATTGTTTTCTCGCTTTAAACAAAAATTAATTTGATTAAACTTTCAGAATCAAATGATTATCGATTGTTCTTCCAAACCCACCATATTTTGTATTTTTACTTGGACCACCTCAAGGTGAAATAAACGGCTGTTTATGTGTCAAAACGCACTTTTTTGCAACTTCAGGATTTTTGTTTACTGCGAGATATTTAATTGAGCGGTTTTAAACATTTTTATAGATTATATACCTGCAGGGCAGCCGGTAAAAAGTTATATTAAGTCCCGGGAGCAGTTAGATATTTTTTTATTAAAATAACAAAAATGTTAAAATTTTCAAATGTTTTTAGTTTTTTAAAAATATTTAAATTAAACAAAACTTTACAAGCCCAACCACATTGTAAGTCGAAAGCCGTGCAAATTTAAGAAAAATTATTGCTAGGTGTTTCACTAAAAAGCTGATTTTTCATCAATTATTGAGTGATGCCTAGTTTCACGCTGTTTTTAAAACTTCAAACCGCGCTCACGTCATCAAAAAATATTTTTCGCCAAAAATATTTTAGGACATGGCTACGGACATTGGGGCAAAAGGCCATGAATTTTTTTTAGAAATCGGAAGGGGTCGAGCGCAATGTCTGGGACGTTTGACATGGAATGACACATGAATGCTCTGTACTATCTAGTTTCTCCCTAACTAGTTTCAATATTTAGTCACGACTAAATTTTATTACAGGCGTCACTCTAGCCAGGCGTTACACACCGCGTTGTACGGACTCCAAGACAGCTGTATGCTAACAATTTCTCAGAGATGCTAACTTCTGATATATGACACCAGCATATTCTTTGCAGATGTGTTCATATGAGTGAGCCTAACCGTACAAACTTCATCTGTATCAAGCGTATAGCTTAAGAGCAGTTTTGATTGGTATGTCCTAATTGTTTTTGTGTTGATATCGCATCAATACTCAGAACATTCCGGACTTTGCAACAATCTACTTTATTGCAAACAGTCCACAGCGTATACCGGTCATGACAAACACGCAGAGAAATAAAAGAGGTGAAAAGCAGGGTGATTCAGAAACATCTTGAGGTGCGCCCTCGGAGATAATTAAAACTTCCTTTCCCCACCCAATATTTCACCCCGTGAAGATAAACACCCGCCAACACCCCCGCCCCTCCCCCCCCCCCCAAAAAAGAAAAGAAAGAACACGGACAAGACAAAGCTGGTGTTGATGCCTCGTCACGTGCCCCTCTCACACCCAGTGGAGGCGCTCAGTCAAGCTTGCGAGGTGCGGAAGGCGTTTAAACACAGAACAGACATTTTGAATCCCCGTAAAAAGCAGCAGCAACAGCCACACCGTGACGGCTAATTTGACTGTGATAAACTGGCGCCGGAACCTCTGGCTCGCTCCTTTTATATGCATTCCTGTCGCTTCCCGGCCGCGGCCGCCGCGCAGCCCCCACTCTCGTGGTACGTTTTATCGCCGCTAGAGGCGCCAGCAGCCTGCCCTGCCTACCGCTCGGGCTGCGCGCTGAGTCTCGGCGATAACGCCCAAAAAAGCCGAGAAGGGTTCGTAAAAAAAAATGGCGAGAAAGGGAGGTTCGGAGTAAACGCGTCGAGGGGAGAAGCAGGAGGAAAGGGTTTTTCGCGTGTGAAGTTTTAAACAGCCGCGAAATTTAATTACAGAATCCGCTGGTGTGGCACGCGTCTGTGGTGCTTATCTGACCCGTCAAATTAAATGTAATAATGGCTGCGTGGCTCTCCCAAAGAGGAAAAAAATGGGGCCGCCCAAAAGCGCAGATAGTAGGGAGGCGACTAAGAGCTGCTGTTGTCTGCGAGACCGAGGGTTCGTGTTGAGTCTGAAACTGGGGCTCTAAACAAAAAACAAAACCAAAAAAAGTGTGCACTGCGAACTTTAAGGCCGCGAAGACCCGCGCGCCGCGAGTTTGGAGAAACTGCTCAACAGACGTTATCGTGCCGGTCGTTTCTGCTCATGCTATTCGAGTGCTGCGTTCGCCTTCAAAGCTCAAAGTTGATAATATTATGTGTCCGGTGGTTTGGCTCGGTTTTGGTGGAAATGCGCTCGGCTTAACCCAACTTGCCTCAAAAGCCCAATAAAAATATCACCTAATAAAGATGCTAAAAAAAAAAACGGAAGGAAATTGTTTGTGTTTCCATAAAGCGAAAGTTTTCGGTACTGTGCGGTTCTAACTACCCAGTTCGGTAAACATTAAAGGTGCCAAAGTTAAATTTTGTTATAAGAAAGATACTTTCCATTTTTAGTTCGAACATTCTTTATTCTTAGCTTTGAATAGAGGCCTGTCCTTACGCATGTAATCGTGGTTTTTTAAAATAAAAAGCAAGCTATGTAATAAATCATAACAAATATACCTCGTTTTTTGTGTATCTTACTACGTGCAAGATAAACTTGAATTATGAATTTCGCAGACTTGTACGTAGTTCAACTACTCTACTCAAGTTACTGTAGTTTAACTACTTTTGTGAGTAGTTTAGTAACTTTCAATTACATTTTGATTTCGGTAATTAGTAGTTTACTTTAATTACTTTTTCTGAGTAACTTCTACTCAAATTACAAATTACTTTCAAATTTTAGTGGTTATTTTGCCTATCAACAAGCATTCCTACAAAAAAGAGATAGGATGTTGGAAGATCAGCTGATATTTGCAAACAGGGGGAAGCATGTGGCGTAGGAAAGGGGGGGGGTGGAGAGAAATTGGGTTGGAGAGCCCGAAACCCCTAAAAAGTTTCACGAGCCCCCCACTGCAACAACACTGCTACGAAGCACGGGGAGCGAACAGGCACGACGCAAGAGAGGCCGAGTAACTGCGGGATTTGCGCCGAAGACTGGCGTTTCTTTGTGTCCCGAAGCTCAAGGAGACTTGACCCATTCGAAGAAAAGGCTGGTTCCCGCTTCTCCCCAACGTAGAAACTCTTGCCCACTACAGGAGGTGCACACACTGCATCCTGACTCAAAGGAGGCAACAAAATGCAGCATCTGCTCTGAAGCTCATCCGGTGATCACGTAGTTTGTGCTGTACTCGAAGAATCGCGTGCTAAAGGGCAACGCAAAGGGGACCTTTTTGCGTTCCGTTTTCTCCCAAAACATAGAATATGCAGATCTTCAAAGATTTGAAGATCGTTCGAGAAACCTTAGTAATTCCCCCAACGTTTTTATATAAAAAATAATAAACAAGCAGTGTTGGGAAGTACTCTAAGTACATGGTACTTAAAGTAATACTGTTTAGAAAACTTGTACTTTACTTGAAGTACATTCTCTGGGCATGTACTTGTACTTTCCGAGAAAAGTAAAACTCTCGACTTCAATGTACATTCCCCGAATTCGAAAAAAAAATGGCGTATCGTCGTGTGAAAACGTGCTCTTTCAAGACGTCCTCTGCTCATTTCTCTGAGTGAAGTAATTGAGGCGATAAGACCGACACAAATAGCTCAGTTCAGCGAGAGTAAAACAACTACTCTGTGGCGACTTGAGTTTATACAATATTTGCTGCCATTTCCGTAAAAAACTGATGCACCTCCGATTACCTCTGGAGCAATGCGTACCAGTTAAAAAGCACTGTATAGGGAATGAAAGGGCATCATGAAAGATTCTGTTAAAAGTACTGGTACTTTACCTTAAAATATATTGTATTTGTAGTACGTTAATTACTTTGAGTACATTGCACCCGGTGTACTTACTACTTTACTTGAAGTACATAACCTCTAATTTACTTTGTACTTTATCTTCAAGTACTTTTAAATGTACTTTACGCAACACTGTAAACAAGCAAACACTGTCTAAAAATCAAGCTCAGGCAGTGCTAAACCTCAAAATAGAAATGACACATTTGCAGTACATCATTGACCAAACAAACAAGAAAGTACAAAACAATTAGCATTTCTTTGAAAGAACAATACGATCCATATTTGGCTAGCACAATTTCGCTAACGGATCAAAACCTATGTACTTTCTTTTTACCATAAAAAATAAACGTATAAAAGTAACTTCAAAGTAACTTCAAAAGTAATTCGCTACTTTTTTACGGTAATTAGTAATTTACTCAATTACTTTCCATTTTAGTAACTTCTACTCTACTCAAATTACTTTTGAGGCCAATACTCAGTAACTTAACTTAATTACTTTTTTGAGTAACTTTAACATGTCTGGAATTTCGTAGTATGTATATTACAATGTTGTTGATTTTGATTAGGTTTGATATGGTTTTCTAAGGAAGCGCTTTAATTGTTTGAACACTTCTCTTCCACATCATTTGATGGGCGATAATGAAATAAAATACCTCGACTCTCAAGACAGAGTGCAATGTTTCATGAAGAACCACGATGTATTCAACCCAAGAATTGGCACAGCATGATGAACTTCCACCAGCTCGCCTGCGCACTGACTGTATTCTCATGAAGGAACAGTAAGACTGCTCATACTTGCGTGTTTGCGGACGCGTCTCGCAAAATGTACAAGCGGTATGACCGAATCTGCTGTCTTGGTGACAGCCAATTCGCTTCTGACAAATATAAAGCAGGTCTGCAGACAATTCTGTTCATCACGTCTGCGAATATCATGTATTCTCTATGACTTATGCGCCGTGTGACTGCGTAATTCGGTTCTCCGTCAGCAGAAATCCACGCAGCCACCCCGCCCTTGCACCGTGATTCCAGGTGCCCCTAAACCACGACTATATTCTCGTGCCTACTAACACTGTTCTGGGTCATCGCCACATGTTGTTTACTCATTAAAATTGCTTTGCCTTGTTCCTAACGCCATGACGCCACTCTAGAACGCACAACTCCATCAGCACATACGGAAGTGTAAAAACAGTAAATGACCATCGTCAGTTGAACATTGGAAGTTCGCTTCAGTTAGGTATTAATCAGTTAGAACTAAATAAGTGCAAGACAAAGTACATAATTATTAGAGCAAAAAATAAACATATCGCTAGCAAAGTTATTAAATTCTTTCAAAACTCCAATACTGAACGCGTAGAATCTTTGATAATTTCTTTGTGTTAGTTTCCATAAAAGTCTACATTGGACTGCTGAAATGAATAATCTCCGAAGAAAGGACTTCCAGATTAATTTAATTAATGTTCAAAGTAACATAGCTTCTCTCAAATTGCTTAAACCAACAAGTATATACATCTCTGATTCACTCGAGGCTGCATTATTGTTTATTGGCCTGGGGGACGAACACAAAACATAATGTTAAACACTTACTTACATTGCAAAAATGCACGGTTCGGTTAATTGATGATCTACCATGGTTCGAATCCACATTCGAATCCAGTTATATTGAACATAAAATACTAACAATAGATAACCTCTTTAGGCTAAGGGTAGCTTATTTTAATTCATACTAAACTTTACACTAATCCTGTGTTCTTTAAGAACACATATTTATCTAAGCAAACAAATTACAATTTAAGACGTCAGCAATAGTCAAAGCCTAAAATCAGAACTAATTACGGTCCCAAAAATTATCCTAAAAGGTAACAGACATTTCAAACAAACACAATCGAATATATGAGTTTGCCCCAGAAATCCTTTTCATGTTTTCTTTTCAGAAACTATATCAGGAATTACTCCAATATTTTCAGTGCGTATACCTAGTAAGTTGTGATGTAAATTGTTTTCCTTTTTGAGAAAAAAATTAAATTCCTGTATTGTGGTGCTAATATGTTTTTGTTTCGTTTTTCATTTTGTGTTCTTCTGTTGAGTGCTGTAACGGGTTGGGACATAGTCAAGTGATTTTATTCGCCTTTTCTCCCAATCCCCTATACAATTGTGTCAAAATAAAATGAACAAACAAACAAATAGTGCAAGCAAATTCCGAGAGATGGCCCTAGCTTGCAATTAACGAGCGATTAGAAGGTCACATACTTTCACGAGGCTGGTAGCACCGTAAGGCGGTAGGCTGGTTACCACCCCAAGAGTGCGAAACCTTGACAGGAGACGGCGCTGTCATGCAAACAGGGGCGGTGCGGCCGTCTCCTGGTAAATGTTGCACGCCCTATAGGTGTGCACAAATACTAAGACGCCAAAGCTTAAACACTTTTAAGTAAACCAATCAGTCCTGGCTTTACCTTGCACTTTGAACTCTTTGAATTACACAACGCTCTTCAATACAAACCACTATCTTAGCAGATGCCTAGTTTTTATTATTTGTTCTTTAATCACAACGTCAACAAAAAATAAGTCCTTTTTTCTGGTATTGGGTGTAAAACTAACGTGAAACTATCACAAAATTAGTGTGTTATGCACGCTCGCCTAGTACCGCGACCTTAGCCTGCTTTCCTTTTACTCATACGTTCCCCCTCGAATGCCCTTACGTGTACGCGGCTGTCTTGGTAGGTAGAAAGCTGAATAATTTATGCTAATTGCGATGACGGCATCAGGTAATCTGGCATAACAATGGTTTTCTTTTTATACCTTGTCTTAGAACACATGAAAAAGCATCCGCCGCGAAAATATGTTTGTTTTGAATGGCTCTTTGCTCGGATATAAAGTCACGCCACTTTCTATTGCAAGAAAAACTTTAGAGGTTTTGTGTTTGCGAGTAAAAACAGCGAAATCGTCTTTATTTCGCCTTCAAGATTAAGAATACCAAAATTATATTTTATATTGATGCGCCAACGCTTTTACAAAAGTGATGAAGCCCCCTTTCCCGCCGCGTTTTGTGCGAGGAGGGAATCGTAACGTTTTATACAAAGATCTCAACATTTCCACGCTCTCCGCAAGCCTCACCCGAGCGGACAAAACCGCTCCACGCGTTTTCTCAAAAGCAAACCTCGCGAGGCAGCTGAAAGTTCTGGGTGTGACGTAATACCCAGAGGTTGGTTCTTCAGTTTTTCTCGCGTCTATCCATATGTTTGGATAAAATGCTCAGTGAGATTAAAATTTAGGGGACTAAAATATGCGCGCTCAAACTGTCCTCTAACTCGTTTTTTTAAAATCTTTTTCAGCATATTGCGTTAAGCAATATATAAAACAGCGCGCAAAACAACAAACACGGCAGAGGACAAATACACTGGACGAGCGTTGAACTGGCGACTAAATATTCATTGAAATAAACCCAGCGAGGTAAACCACCCAATCACCATCGATGTCAACACGTGCTCAAGTAGGCTCTCTTTTTCGTGCAAGTAAAGAGTGGTTTTTAACTTACGCACTTGTTTCACCAATGCTTATTCATTCTATATGCTTCTAATAATTCCATGGCTGTCTTATCTACTCCTCCTCGTTATGTTGTCAAATAGAGTATGACACAAACAAGTGCAGTAGCAAAGGGGTAAAGTCCCTCGATAATAGCTTCCTACAAGTAGCGACATTCTTTGAAGCGCCGACTGCGTGACTGTGCAGGTTTTGGGAAGCGAATGGCGGCGCACAGAAGAGGTTTGAACTGAATGCCGTCATTTTGTTCCGGCGGAATGGGCTGTGTCATTTGTATTGTTTGTCGTGACTTGTAAAAGTAGTATCAAGAGACTTTAGGGTAAAGAACCTCCCTTGATGATCGAAGCGAACAATCATGCCCCATTTCTAGGTCATTAATGAACTGGCCCGTCCGTCTGATGCAGACCCACAGCTCAGCTGTATCTTATAAACTACGTATATCGCACGTTCTACATACTTTTTTGTGTTTTACAGAGCAATAGTTGTTAGACCCACTGTCATCGGCGATTCTATGTCAAAGTTCTGCCAACCGAGCAGCAACATTTTTTTTAGTTCGGAAACATTTGGTGGTGGTATGGGATAATTTGTGCTCGTTTTACTTGATCTATCCCTTTTCTGATGAGGGCTTCCCTTAATCTTTTTGTAATGTTTAAGCCACCGCCAGCAAAACTGACGAAGGGAACTCGCCTCTGCAAAGTCGCTCCACCAGCTGTTCAAAACTCTCCTTCATGCAATGGTTGCAGCATTTGTCTAAGGCAGCCCGTAGGTACGAGGACGTTACGATCGTTTTCATAATCCTGGAGTGTGACGAAGCAAAAGAAAAAATTAGGTTCTTTGTACAAGGACGGTAGATCCAAATTATGTGACTTCCCGTAAACTCTAGTTTTATGTCTAAATATTGTAAAGTCATCCCTTCCTGGAGTTTGCGAATGAACGTCAATCCCTCGGACTCTTCTGTGAAAGCCAGAGAATCGTCCACATATCTGAACAATTTAGAAGTACTGTTTCTATTTAAGTTTTGCAATAAATATTGTACACAGCCAACTACACATATCACGACGTACGGGAACCAGGCTAGAACCTATGGAAATCCCTTCGTTCTGCAGATAATAACCACCATCAAAACCGTACCAGCGTCGATTGAAAATCCTAGTTGAACGGTTCCACAAATCCTCTAGTTTCATATATATAGCTTAAAAATGAACCAGGTCACCCACATTCTCATTTTAATTTATTTTTTTATTTTCAATATTTTTAAGATCGCGAGCTCCCTGCATCATTTACTCCAAACAGAAGCATTCTGCCTACAGGAATAACATGCACCCGTCTTAACGCATATTTTTAACTTGTCGTTGCAGAGCCTTACATTTCCTTTCCTGTGGGAGTACTCCTTTACTATGCCAGTACATAAGAATGGCAGAACGGATGACGTAAAAAATTACAGACCGGTGTCGTTGCTATCTCCCTTTGCTAAGGTTTATGAAATTGTTTTTATTTGAGCGCATTTCAAACTTTTTAAGCATAAGATAAGCCCTTCACAACACGGCTTCATGCGTGGAAGGTCTGTTGAAACAAATCTGGTGTCTTTTTTAAATTTTGTTTCGCCTACTGTGTATCAACGTGGACAGGTAGACGTTGTGTATTTTGATCTCTCTAAGGCTTTTGACCTAGTAGACCATTCGCTCCTTGCACACAAACTAGAATCCTATGGCGTGAGTACCTCCCTTTGTTCCCTGTTTCTAGATTATTTGTCTAATAGAAACAATTTTGTTCGTGTTCTTGGACATCACTCCCGGCCTTATGTTTCTTCTTCGGGTGTGCCGCAAGGCTCCATACTTGGGCCGATCTTTTTCAATGTTTTTATTAATGATTTGAGCTCAATTGTTCGCAATTCGGTTGTCTTGCAATATGCAGATGATGTCAAGTTGTTTAGGCAGATCATATCCTTAGAAGACTGTGAAAAACTTATGGAGGATGTTAGGCGTGTGTGCAATTGGTGTCGTCAGAACATGCTAACGCTCAATCCTTCTAAAACCGTTATTATGTCTTTGTCTAGAAAGGTTGAAAAAATTACCTTTTGTTACGAGATTGGCAACGATCCTCTGCGAAGAGTCGAGTGCACGCGTGATCTTGCTGTATACATAGACTCTTCGTTATACTTTACTGTACATATAAACAACCTTATAAATGGCTCTTTGCGTAAGCTGGGAGTAATTTCTGGAATCACGCATGAGTTCTCTCCGTCAACCTGTATTCTACGCTTATATTTCTCGTTAATCCGGACCAAGTTGGAGTTTTCCTCTCTAGTCTGGAATTGTATTAGTTCTACGAGCCAAAAGATGATTGAAAATGTTCAAAAGTGTTTTTTTTTCTAATTGTTTACGATCGTTACATTGGTCGTACTGTTTATTATTCTTTATGCGAGACTCTTGGAACGATGCAAATGCCCTACTTTGAGTTCCAGACGGTGTGAGCGCGACCTTGTTTTCCTGTATAAATCTATTCATGGATTAATTGATTTCCCAGATCTCACATCTGCTATTAACATTCACGTTCGAGTCGAGTTTTGTGGGTTTCTTCGACTTTTCATGTTAATCACATCATCCATACCAGTTCCATGACCCGCATTCAACACTTCTACAATACCCTCAGGGGAGCAGATATTGATGTTTTTAACCCAAATTTCGTAGCTTTTAAGACTTTTGTAACCAACCTGTGAACATTTTGTTGTGCATCATTACCAAGGCGTCAAGCTGTTCGCGAGCACAGAAAATAAACAAATGAAATGAAATGAAATGAAATGAAACATTGAAGTATCTTATAGTAGAGCGATAGCTTACGAACCATAGGGTACGGCTAATTATCTTTAGGCTTCTTGCTCCTTCAATCGTGCTTTGCCTTTCTTGCCTGCTAATGCCCGCGATCGCACTGAATAAGGAGCAAGTATATTCCTAGCTCGCTTTGAGTTTCTTAAACTTCCGACGACTATACGGCGAGCAAGTGTTCAAAAATGCGTCTTTGGCGCATCAAAACGCGTAGGAGTAACACACCAATCGAACGGCAGCATAGAGAAGGCGCATGGAACAAGTGATCACGAGGCAGCCAAGCGCGCGCACTGTTTTTCGTTGATGTCGGGCTTATATAAAAGCACGTGGGCGCGTTTTTGTGGGTAAGCAAGCGCACGAGGTGTCCAAGAAGCAGACAAACTTCCGATCCGTAAACGCACAAACCGACGACTAGTAGAACTTTTGACGAACCTCTACCGTCTACACTTAGAAATAGTCAAGGAGAATGATTTAAACTTCGTCGCCATCTCTACGTTTACCCCTATGGTTTGAAGCCGCCTTTATGTTTTCAGACAAATTCAAATCTCAGAAGCGAACTCTGCTACTCGCCCTGGTCTCTATGAAAAGATTATGTATTTTACGTTCCATTTTGTGTCTGCTCATAGTAACGAGCATTTTAATTCAAGAACAGATTTATTACAAAAAGTTCGTAAAAGATACACTAATACGGTTTGATCAGGTGGGTTATACGGCCAGAGGGACATTATATGGGAAACTTATCTGAACGATAAGTCGGCTAATTAATTAAAATCCGTTAATTAACATTTTAGTTAGTGAAAATAAAGGCATGGTTCCGCATAAAACTTAGAGAGCGTCATCGAAAACCATTAAATCAACTTTTTTAGAACGACTTGAAGTTCCCGGGAAACTCGGGGGGGGGGGGGGGGCGCCAAAGTTATTACTCGTGAAGCAGGCGCCAAGATAGCAGCTGCGGAACGCGATAATGATCTAATCATCCGCGATCCGCCACTGCTGGCTTTGCGCCTGCTTCACAAGTGGTAACTTTGGCGCGCCCCGAATTTCCCACGAGCTTCAAGTAGTACTAAAAGAGTTGATTTAGTGGTTTTCGGTGAGGCTCAGTTAGCTTCTAAATAAAACCATATGTTTATTTTCACTAATTAAAAAAAATATTTACCGAATTTTAGTTAATTAGCCGACTTATCGCAAAAATTAGCCACACACATAATATCCCTCTGGTCGTATAACTCACCTGAACAAACCGTATTAGTGCATATTTTACGGATTTTTTGTAACAAACTTGTTCAAATGAAAATGAAACACCCGGTATATGCATGCCCTGAATGAACGACACCGGCGCGTCTAATGATTTCTTGTTAGGGTTCGCCACTAGTGCTGTTCTCCGTGCACACCGGAGCCAAACCCCGCGTCTCGTCGACGCATTCAAATGTACAAATAGAGAGATTTGTTTCCCCGGGCCGTGTGCAAATCCCCGGGGAGGGATTGGAAGTTCGGCAAAGCGGTGCCTGTCGGCAACGATAAAGGCAGTTGAGAGAGCTCCGCGCTTAACGCTGGGTTGGCTACCGTGTTTGGCCGTGCGCAACAGTGACCCGCTGATGTTTTCTCAACTCAAAGACCACGTGCGGTGGCCTGAAAACAAAAGCTTGCGCAATCTTTCTCTCCCTCTCTTTTTTTCTCCACGGCGTCGACACCATTGGTAAGGCCACAAGCTGGGCATTGAACTTTGGAGCGACGGGTATTTATTATGCTCAGAACGCTTTCAAAATTCTTGTAATACAATACAATGAATATTATTTTTCGTCAAACTGGTAAACGGAACGCCGGAAAATGAAAGCTTTAAAACAGCTTTACTTGACCCGGCCCCCTACAGTTCTCAGGAAACAGCCACTCAAACAAGACAAATATCTTTTTTGAAACAATTCGTTCACCAACTCGCGTTCACAATGTGCCTATACATACTGTAGTTCATTAATAGTAAGCAATTTCATGTTAAGATTGCGTCTAATAAAGCTGTTAATGGCCGACAAACAGTAAAAAAGACGAAAACTCTCCCTCATTTGCTTTTTTCTTCAGGGAGCAGCTCAGAGACACGCTCTTTTGTGTTGAATGGAAAAAAAGAAGAAAAAAGAGGACGATAGAGAACGGAAAAAAGGAAATTGGGAACCGTTTTTTTTTTTTTGCCAGGCAGGGGAGGATTTTAGAGGTTGGATTTTAAATAGACAAGTGAAGAAAGCATCCATAGATTTTTTACTGTTTTAGAAGTTTGAACATGTAAACAAAGAACGCTGGCGCATGAGATGCGACAATTGCTGCCACGTTATTTGTCCCAAAGAACAAAAGCAATACAAAATCAACACCCGAGCACACTTGTGTACATTGAGATAAATTTAAACCGTAGAATACGTATTAAAAATAGTTAAGATAGCTAGGAAAATTTATAGCGATAAACGCATTCTATTAAATAAATAATTGCAAGTTTTTATATGCAATTAGCAGTACCTCTGTGTTTTCTATATTGTCTATGCTCGAAGCCAACGAATGCCGAAGGCAGTTTTTAGAGTAGAGAAGGAAGTGAATAAACGGCACCTATTTTTAAAAACACCTAATAAACATTAGTGTCGGGCTTCAAAACGATTGTAAACAGTTAATAAGACTATGATTATATATAACTATAAATCATCATATCAAATAATTTTGTTTGCAAACATTATATCATATATATCGTCTTCAATGTGTGCAACAATGTAGGGCTAAAAAAATTAGGACCTTTCAAGTGTACCTATTTCTTCTATAGACCTTTCTAAAATCCCGAACCTTTTTAGAACAGAATACAACTTGCCATCAAAACCTTCGTCGAATTATGCGCGAACTCTTTTAACATTAAGAGATATCATGGTATAAAAACATCGTAGGCGCCATTGAAACATTAAGCGATGTCATATGTGTAGTTTTGTTTTGTATTTTTTATAAAGATATATTTCCAAATTATATTTTAAACCTCAAATGATTGGTTTTCTAAGCACCTTTTTGTTTCCCATGGTAATCCACTTACTACGTACGGGTGCCGCTAAATCTATAGAATAATTTCTGCAGCCGCCTCGTCAAAATGAAGAACAATAGACGCACGTGTTTAACATGCTAATATATTCTCAAGAGCGACAAATAAAAACCAAAATATTTAGGTAGGGCTCCGAGGAAATGTTGTTATCATGACCATGGCACAGTCAGTTATTTACACTAACAGAAACAATGCATTTACTTGTCGCTGGAAAAGTAAAATTAGAAGAGTGTTCGTTTAGTACAGTGCTACAAACGTTGCGGCCATAAAAGTATCACTTTTATGTGCTGTTATATTGCCCCTAAACTCATGAGTTCAGTCAAACTATTGAAGCCACTGCCATGATCTGTAAATGCTGCATGTGATGCCCTATTGAGCGGAGCCACCATAAGCAGGCACCACCGTTAACGTTAGTTTGAATCGTCTTTGATCTAGTTTTTCTCCAAACAGAAATCAGTGTTAATTTTCTCAATGACATGGTCAGTCCTTTGCCAGCAAACAAGTCAGTTTACATCTAAGGCTACGTTTACATAGTTGCAACCATAGCGTATCAAACCAGTCAAGAGCGTTTCAGTGGCCTAAGCCCCTTAATAGAGCCTTTCCTAAATTGCCCTTTGCAACCATCGAATGCTGCCATGACTTTGCTTGAAAGTGTGACCGGCCACCGTGATCGTTTAAGGCACTGCCATTAATATGTGTACCTCCTCCCCCCCCCGATCACAAGCACGACCGCTGCTGTTGTCGGTTTGCTATCGAGGAGCTGAAGTTTGGTTGACATTCCAGGTTCGTACACTGCAAATGAAGTAACCTATTTTGCTGCCAAACAGGAACTCTTATCTTATTTCCGAGGTCACCTTCACGTTTTTGTTTTTGTCGTTTTTGCTGGTACAGGGCAGCGCAACAATAAAACCGCATCTGGAGTGGCATGAAGCGGACGCTACAGCGCACTGGCCTGCACACCGCATGACTCCTAATGGGGGCCGCGGCCCCGCCTTTAGCGTCGAACGTTACCACGCCCAGCGGTCGAGCACAGTTTGGAATTGACACCGCTAGAGATTGCGGCATTAGTAAAAAAAGATATATATTTCTAGTGAAATGCATTGAATCGTACTTGATCGTAATCTGCCAGAAATGGGCAAGAGGAATCAACATCGCAATACAAAGTTTCTTAAGATTGCGGCTTGTGAGAGTTTGTGATTCATTGTACAAAGCAACAACTTAAGGAAACAAGCTATATGTCAGAGTAGTGAGTGCCCTTTGTTTTGTCTTTTTCGTCTGCCCTCCCGTTTTATCGTAGTTCTTTTGCGCTGTTGCCTTCTACCATACAAAGTGTCGCTGCCGGTCAAAGCTGATTATAGCAAACGGCGTGGTTGAAGTGGATTCAATGTGTTAACTCGATTCGATCCGCCACAGTCGCGTTCATAGAAACCTTACTTGATACTGTCTAAAAACACATGCCAAGGCTAGGTTGGTAGGTATCTTTCCACGACATTTACGATGCACTGTTTTTTTCTCGATTATGCTGCACTGGTGTGCAATCTGTGCACAGCGTCGGGCTTCTTTAGGGGACGTCGACAGTTCAGCACTACGACTTTGCCACCCAGAGGAGTTGCGAAGACACAGCCTAGCACCGTGCAAGAATGCCGTGCCATCTTGCATTTTAGCCAATACTGCCGTTACGTTTCCTCCAGCGTCATAGCACCCTTCGTTTCAGCGCCTAACGCACGTAAGCTAACGCAATTTACAGGAAGCAACATTGTGTTTCGGGGCCCGAAAGAGGACATTAACGCCCGTACCTAAAACCCGGACGGAACATTGAACGGGCGGCCCAACTACGGCTTCCTGCTCACCCAGCTCGAGCCACAAAACAAAAATAAACAAAAAAATGATAACGCAGAAAAACGTAGGAAGAAGAAATAAAGGTAAAAGATGGAAGGGCCCTTAAGTGTCTCAAGACCACAAATGAAACGTACCGCGGGTGTAGCAGACGGGAAGAAACAAAAAAGAAAAAAAAAAGGAAGACCGTCTCTAGCATTGATCGCCTTGAAGTGAGCCAGGCGCTTCAGCGTCGCGCGTTCCTATTTTACTTTTAGTTCCTCGTCGGAGAAATGCTTCACTCCCCGTTTCTCTTTTCTAATATTTTTGTGCTTGTCGTGTTTTTTTGTGTTCATTTTTCTTCCAAGCCGTTTCAGGTTCGAAACTGCGAAAAAAAAAAAAAAGGCCTATCGTGACTTGCCACTCCGAGCACGGATGCCTGTTAGGAGGCTCTGGCACGGATACAGACGGAATTCGTGTCACGCTGACTACGGTTAAGGCTGGCCGGCTTTTTTCTTTTTTTCTCTTGATTTCGGTGCTCAGTTTGTGTTGTGCTTGTGTGCGAGTTGGTGCAATTCTTTTGTGTGTGAAGTACGTTTGTACGTTTGGGATGCGTGCCCGCGTGGGTGTGGGTGTTTGTGTGTATGTGCGTGTGTGTGTGTGTGTGTGTGTGTGTGTGTGTGGTGAAGCTTTGTGGAACCCTTTAGAAAAAGCCGAATAGTCAACTTATAAAAAAAATTCGAGGGGCGCCGGGTTTCACTGGGTGACGACAACAATCTCATTTTTGGAAAAGAGGGAAAGGCAAAGAGGCGAAAGAAAACGAATGAGTGAGGAACGGTGTTGTAACGAGAACAAGGTGCAAAGGATGTCTGGGAAGAGACATGATGTCTATGGAATTGTTGTCCGTCTCCGTGTGATTGGACAGAAATTGTCATGGTGCGTGTCAACTTTGGGAGCAAAGCCAGGGTCGCAATTTAGGGGTGTCATCACTGTTTTTGTACGCCCTTAAAACTTGGAACTCAAAATTAGGGTAGCCTGGAGCACCGAACTTCACAACCTAGATGTAGATGCATCGCACAGAATAATTTCACACCGATAATCGCTGCTAATTTTGATTGCTTGGAGGGATGAGTGCGCTGCTAAGCATTTATGCCGGATTTGAGAAAATTTTAGCGAACTTTGCTGGAGGGGTTGGAGTCGGCTTTCAGACAGGCCAGTGAAATTTATCTGTGTCCCTGTGCACTCGAAGACATCAATGGCGTCTACTTGCTTGTAAAGCACTTGGGAGGTGCCGATCGCTGCAAACTATGGTGGGATCCCTGTGAATGGCGAGGTCGAAAATATGTTTCGAACTGGGCCTCTAAGCTTGTCAAACACAAAGTTGGGGCAGAAGTTGACTGAGCGCATTGATTGGTTTATCCCGACGATGACTTCGCGCTTTTCTCGTCGACGTTCAATCGGCGCACTCCGCAAACTTTTGACTCGAATTTTGTGTTAAATAACGAGTTTAGGGCCCCTGGAGAAGTTGTCTGCCTTGTCACATTGCGTAAGACGTTTCGCGTGCTTATGTCATGCGCAATCTCTCTGCGCAGACCGTTTATTTTTTTATAAACATATTTTGAGATTTGTTATTCGCCTAGAATTCTCAGCAGATTGCAGTGATTGACTCTCATGAGAGGGGTGGGAACGGCAAAGAAATAGGCATATCAGATTGTTTAAAGTGGTGTAGGGATAGTGGCGCCGTTCCCTACACTTCTTTTAGTGCCTTTTCTTACACATTGGAAAACTTTTGGTTTTTGGGACGGGAGTACAGGTGGCCACCTGGTTAAAAAATACCCAAGTGAAGTACAATATCTATATCTTTTTTTTTCTGCTTTCTCCGCCAAGTAAAAAAAAGAAAAAAAACGGACGACTCGTTCGCAATATTAAAGTGCCTGGAACTATCCCTTCATAGTGGTGTTCGCCATAACTTCGTGACGTGGCTACCATGGACCTGGATGACGTTTGAAGCCCAATACCTTACAGGTGCTTTAATATATGATCGGTAAGGTATTTACATAAAAAACACAGAGAACTGCGGGAGAGATTTTATTGGGTAAGATTTGGGACATATGTCGGGACCACTTCATTTTTCATCTTGGCATGAGAGCTCATACAGTAATCCATGTTTCCTTTGGCTTGCACAAGAGAGTCTGCCGAAAGAATTAGGTTGATCGTCTCTTTCTCTCTTTCAGGGGTAATTAGTCGTAGATTTTTAATAATGTGAATGCGTTCCGCGCTCGTAGTTTAAATGTCGCTTTACCGCGTGCTTGAAGAAAATCGAAATTTTGGTCTCTCTATTATTAGAGTTATAATAAATATGTACATTTGTTTCGATGCCTGACAATACTGAAACCGAGCAGAAGCTCCGTCCCACGGGTGTTTAACTAAGAACCACGATTGACAGCGGAAACGAGGTGATACTTTTTGTTTTCATCGTTAATTGAACGTAATACTGCGTTGTATTTTCGCGCTATTGAGTTCTAAACTTGTTTATTTTACGCGGTTGGATGCTGTCGAATACTTTCCAAGTAACCAATGCAATGTAAGGAATGCGATTGCCTTCAATCGGTACTAATAAATTGCACACTCTTGTGCTGACGTCATAGGCATAATAAAATTTAATATTTCGACTCTAACATTGTAGGTTGTAAACTACTAACTTACCGAAAGTAAACCCCTTGTTATCTTTTATGATAGCCTATAACACTCACAAATATATTTTGTAAAACAAAACAAAAAACACAATGCGGCATCAGATGAACTGAAGGCACCGGAGCTGGCAAAAAACAAAAAGCAATGATATCCGACACAGCAACCAAAAAATTTACTCGTCCAAAAATAAAGTATTTGCTTCTATTTCTGGCAACGTATTTTTAGTGAAAATGAGTGTCGCAACAGAGTATGAACCAAGCCTTAGATGTCCCTGGTGAAAAAGTGACGTTATTTAATATTTACATTCCCTCCCCCACCCCTATTAAAGAGCTTGCAATGGTTTCTAATCTACATACCATGAGAATGGCACTACATCTTTTTGTTCAAGATGGTAACATACATTTGCAGCACTTTGATGTTAATTAAATAATGCACAGAAAACAACCGAAAAAATTTTACGAAAAAGAGAGTCCATAAATATTATTTCGAGAGGATGACAGAGTGCACTGACATTTGTCTGTTTGTGTCGCCATAGCCTTGACATCGCTGTTCAAGAACGGGCTCACGACCCGGCGAAGAGGCCTGCGATTTTTCTCAAAGTGCGTATTTTTCACGCATTTCCCAGCGGACGTCAAGAAACCCATCGAACAAGCTCCCGGGATTCTCAGTACAACTCGACGAACTTCGGAAAACCGGAGGACCCGAAAGACGGAGGACGAACCACAGCAGCAGCAGCAGCAGCAACAGCAGCAACAGCACAAACAAATTTCGGACTGAAGAACATAGCACGACGTCATCGTGCTCCGCGACGAGCCAAATCCCATAGAAAAGCCAGACGCCAGTGCAGACACCAGAAAGAAGAAAAAAAAGTCAGAAACGGCTCAGCCGAAATAACGACGGCGTCAGGGATGAAATGCAACTGGGGACTGAATCCCGGGAGGCTTCGAAAAACGCGAACACATCCCACGATACACAAACAAGAGAGTCAGTGAAAACAGAGAGTAGAAAAAAAACGCCAGAAACGATCCGACGACTGGGACACCCAGGACAGCAGCCGGTCGTAAGAGGAAAGGAAAAACAAAAAAATCAACAGCGATCGAATACAACATGCCTGTTGAAGAGACAACAAAACCCCTCCGAATCCAGAAGACAAAGTTCCTCAAACGAGATTAATCCAAATCAGATAGATATTTATACACGAACGGGCAAACAAAGCACGGAAACTATAAAAAAGAGCCAGTAAATGAACGAAGGCATACAAACTAGAGTATGCAGTTCAAACAGCCTTTCACCAAACTCATTCCTCATCGTGCTCCTTACTCAAGCTCCACGCAAGACCAGTAGCAGAAAGTACAATGAACAATTCCAAGAGGTAAGAGTGCTGGACTGGAAGCCACAAGGAGACACAGACAAACCAGTGCGCTACCGGAAAAGTCCAAGCGAGGTCTTGAGCTGGTATGCTATTCACACAAAGGCCGGGCCGGTCCCCGACGTTCAGAGTCAAGGCCTATTGTCGGACGCTAAGGCGGCGCTACGCATGGAAGAGCCAGCTCCGCGGGCGCTCAGGGAATAGCGGCGGCGTTGCAGCCGCCGTTCGAATCAGTTCTCCCGATGGGCTGGGCGAACGGCGACGTGCCCCCTCGGGGCCTCTACCCCGCATGCACGTTGGACGAGCTGCTGACTGCGCCCTGAATAAAAGGCGACCCGAGGGAGGGAACGAGTCCCCGAAGAGAGAACCACGGCCGGATAGAAAACATCGCGTCGGCATGGCTCATAGCCGCATTGATTTGAACGACGCTCAGGGGCTTGTGTGTGCATCTACGAGTCACTTGACGAATTGGTTATTTACCTCAACTTCAACAAAATACTTTGCATTTTACCCCTGTTTACAGCACATCGGTTATGTTAAGGGGACTCAGGTTCATGTGCACCTCGGTACACGCTTAGCGCGAACGTGGTTTGGCGTTGTCTCGCATTTTTAACGTGAAACGTTATTTGGCTAAGTGTTCGGCATTCCGTGAAGCCCCAAAAGTGAAGCTCGGATAAAACCGTGGCCGCGAGGCTTGACGCTGATTGGTTTTGACTTGGGGAACAAGCCATCGCAGTATTAAAGCGTTTCGCAAGGCTGGAATCGAACTCGGGCTATTTCGGCCAGCGGAAGTCTTCCGTCCGGCCCGTGACTAGCCGCAGTCCTTCCAATAAAACCCTGCCCGCGACCCGCTTCCAGCATACCCATAGGCCTGTAGCTCTCAAATTTGCGCAGCGCCTTTCGCGAGCAGAATCAGATATCTCTCGGTCGCGTTTCGATTCTTCGTCATTACGCTTTTTGAAGCGAAGTTGTATATGGCAAGGTTTCCATGCGTTTTTGGTATCCGTGTGCAAAAACCAAAATTTGAAATCGCATGTAAAAGCGCTTCATTGCATGGTAATTCATATACGCCTCTTCACCTCGATATGCACTTTGATATGGAAAGACGTCGAAATGTGTGATAATGGAGATACATGCGAGAACAATGGGCCTTCTCCCGCTCGAGCCGGGTGACGTCACTGCTTTACATATATAAAAGAAGCAGCTGCCGAGCAAAGCATTTCATTGTGTTCTGCAGTTGCTATGGAAAGGCCACGTATAGTTAGGACTCCCGAAGAGTAACGTGCCTATGACGATCACCATCGGTCCTGTGTAGATTTAAGTTTAGCAAAGAATCTCACCAAAGTTGTAATGGAACCCGTTAGCGTATATCATTGTGATCACAAGGCAATCGTCACTACCGTTTCAAAATGATGAATATATAGAGTAAATAAACAATTGGTGAAGTGCTTTTGAGCGTCTCTTGGTGAATGATTTGTGGTGGTGCTCTACAGCTCCGCTGGCCAACCACTTTCACAGAGTTGAATGGTTCACAATTTTACGTTGCTAGCGAACGTTAAGCTGGCAGAATTTCATTGGTCGAGATAGATAAATTTATGAAATAGAATAACAAGAACAAAAAAGCTTAAAGAAAAAGCGTTCCTATTTTTTTGATAAAACACTGAAAGAGCAAGCTGCATTTTTCGTTTTGTTCATTTAAACTTTTTTTTATACTTCGTTTCAGGTTAAGCCAGGGCGCAGCTAATGGGACGAATCAAGCAGCGCCAAAAGCGCAAGTCACTGAGCCATTTCTGTTTATGATTGGTTCAGTGATGATAGAACACGTACGGAACATGACGAACGCCATGACGGTGCGCTGTTGACGCTCTGTGTTTGGTTCCATCAGCTCTTAAGTGTTAAGGTCGACTGCGTCTGGACTTATGGTGAAACGAAGGGGAGTTCCTTCAGATGTTCTTTTATCACGCGTAGACAGATGCTGACACAAGCAATTAAATGGCCGCCGTGGATCATGAGTGATCGAACGCTGCAGCGCCGCTTTACGCTTTATGCATGCATTACATGGTCGCGTCTTACGAAGTCGCTCGCTCCCTCTGGCCAAGAGCAACAGGCCTGATGCTAAAGGGGGCAAAAAAGTGCGCGCCAAGAAATGGCGCCCCGACGTGTTTCAACCAGCGCGAACGAGAAAAAAAAAGCATTCTAATGCAGGCCTTCTCTCCATATTATTCATTAAACATTGTCATAACCAGCATTTACGTAACAATGGTAAAATTTCATTGCGTTCTCATGTACACTCCCGAACCAAATAAACGCGAAAAGACGCAGCGTCAGCCTCTCGCTTCTTTGCATCACTCAACGGTTGTGAGAGCCGGAGCGTGAAGTGCGATAGCGTCGTCTATACTCACAAAGCTTGGCAGTTCGACGGCGGAGTCATAAAGTGCCCGGTCGCAGACTTGGAGCGCGAAAATCTGGTAGCACAGAGCATCAAAGACGAATTTCTCGGGAAACCTGGACGTCAGCGCACAGCTTTTGCAGCAACGAGGACACGAAACACACTTGTTCGCTCGGGAGAAGCGTGTTTCGGGGTCTCGCCGCAGAGGGGCGCCAGTCACGTGGCTCTCCTCTCATCCGTTGTCTGCCGCTCCACCATTTTCATTTCGGCGGGCGCTTCTCGCGGCGATCTGCCAGGCTTTGTCAGTATATAGAAAACTATGGTAGTGCACTTCGAGAATAGTGACGGTGCAAAGTGGCCGACCCTTTTGATAATTTAGATTCGCGCCTATTTGCTTCAGTCTCTCAACACATCCGGCGCTAATCACGAAGTTGAAAATGCAGCAGGCGCATTTTGGATGCCCATTGCCCAGCAATGGTACATAAAATAAACCAGTCTCATATTCATATCAATATTACAGTAGCATCATGATTAGCATAAAGAGTGCGACTGATAAAATATAATTTTTGTGTGTCGTTACGGGGCATTCGCAATGCCTCTGCTGCATTGTCAACATGACGAAGGTCCAGCGATTAGCACCACGTATAGTGGTGCTAATCGCCCGGTGCTAATCGCCCGGTGCTAATCGCCTGGTGCTAATCGCCACGTAGAGTGAATGGGCAGCCCACTTCGCACCATCACCGCTCCCATAGCGTACCACAAGCTCTGCGACAGCTTCTAGTGAAGAACGTTAACTGGCGCAACGAGCGCGAGAGGCCATCGCTCTGTTGTTCGCATTTCTTTATATCGGGGTTGTGCATTGCGCTTAGTGTTATCTGTCATGACTATTGCATATTGTGAAGATTAGATCTATTATTCCCGTTAATGTTTTAACTGCTGGAATCGGGCAAAGTTCCCACGCGCTTTCGTTTATGCCTGGTGAGTTTTCTTGGCTCCAGTGTCCTGTGATGTCATAATTTCGCTAAATATAAAATATAAATTTCAAATTGAAGTTAGCAACTTACTTTTTTATCACTTACTATAACATTCATTCCTGTGTTTAAATGTTCATTAAGATTTATTTACTTAGTTTTTCTTCGTTTATATTTAGTGTTTTTTTTTTTTTTTACGCATTCGAGACCGTGACAAATTGCTAATCCGGCCCCTTAGAGAAACAATTTGGAGACCCCGGATTTAAAGTATTGAGCAAGTGTCTGTCCAGTATATCACGACACATTGCCGTGAGTTGAGTTGATATTTGGCGGCAAATCCCTGTGGATAAGTACACGTAGCAGAGTGCGTTGGATAGACTATAGTTCAAAAACAAAGAATAAAACATTGAAATGGACGACGGACAGACACGCACAGTTCTTTCAACGAGTAACGACATTTATATGATGCCCATCGCACTACGAAGCCGAATTTGATCACAGAGGAATTGAAGGAAGACGAAAATGCTGGAAAAAATAATTCTCGAAAAATATAAAAATGACTCTATTTTACACACTGAAAAAGAATAACACTTAAGGAGGCTGTTTCTTTGGGTAACTCTGGCTCTAGGAACTCCAGCTCTTTTGACAATAACGACTACGAAGGTTCTGAAACATTGTCTGTGGCGTTTTTTATCGTAAATAGTTCAATTATTTCTCGCCCATATTGGTCCTTGTGTAAGCAAACACCGTAGTGTTTTCATAGCAAGGGGGGCAATCATTGCAGATGCGGGCGTGCACAATAATTGGATGGTAAGAGTGGTGTGTATAAACCGCTCCGCGTTCTGCAGATAGCGTATTAGCACCTCGTCAAACGTTTTCTTTTTTTTTAAACACGGGTCAGTGCTGGTATTTCCATTCCAGGAATTCCTATCAAGTGAACATGCCACGCGTTAAGCAGGTCGCCAAACTAACCGATGAAGAGCGCCGACATTGTAGACGCCAGACGTTTTCACCTGCAACGAAATTGCCCAGCTATTCGCTATGCCTTTTTATCTGAAAGGCTATAAATGAGGATTACAATCTAAAGCTTTTTCGGTAACGCGCATGTGCTTATTCATCGTACTACATTTTTATTAGGATTTTGCAAATAAACAAATAAAAATGAAAGATGTTTACAATTCTCTGTAATGCCGAATTGGAGCGTAGCTCTTGAGGAGGAGGAGGGAGGGTACGGAAGGGAAATTAAGCAAAAATTCCTCCTCCAGAAATTTTTCCGAGGGGGAAAATGAAGCGAAAATTTCCCCGCTAAACTTAGCGGGAAAATGTTCCCGCTAAATTTAGCGGGAAATTTACAAACATTTTCACGCTAAATTTAGCGGGAAATTTCGTGAAATTTTTTTCGCTAAATTTGGCGGGGAATTTAGAGGAAAAGTTCCCTCTAAATTTAGCGGGTAGACTGAATTGCTGTTGAGGTCAATTGACGTCGATTTTCACGGCAAAATTTACCAGAAATTATCACGCTAAGTTTTCCACTCAATCTAGCATGACGTCACGTGACGTCACACCTGACGTCACGAAGGTAAAATTCCTCGCTAAGTTTGTCGAGGAAGTCTTCCCGCTAAATTTAGCGAAAAATTTTCCAACCAAAGTTAGAGGGACAATTTTACCCTCCTGACGTCACACGTGACGTCACGTGCGACGTCATTACGGGAAACGTCCCATAATGCAACGCGCGGTTACGCGGACGCCGACGCCAGCGCCACTCAACCCTGAAATGGGCGACTAAAAGCTGCGCAATACAAGAAAACTTGCAGTGATATCCTGCAAGACTTTGTATCCTGTTTGTGTTAGCTGTATCACTCCTATTATAAATCCATCGACTTGGAAGAGATTATATCAGCAATTAACGGAGAGAACCGGGAGAATGACGAGGCTAGAAATATGTTTCGACTGAAAAAGACAGTTTCTGCCATGATACCGAGCATGACGTCGAACTTGCTCCGTCGACTACAGAGATTGGCTCCCCCAAGGGCCTTACGGAAATGTAGACGCCCCAAATCTCCTAGTGTACATACTTCGTCTCTTCCTACGATAACCTAAAGTGAAATCTTCTGGCCTCGACGTCCATTCAGGAACCAGTTAACACTGCTTATACATCATACAAGAGACAGTCTGCGTGCAGATTTCAACGCGAGCCACCGCAAGATCGGTGCTTCGAATGCCGCATGGCAGTGGGTTCAAGGAGGAAACTTCGGACGCGGCATTCGAACCATAGGTATTGCGGCGACTTGTGTTTGCAGACTGTCTTTCGCATGATGAGTAAGCACTGGGACCCCAGCTTTGGAAACCACGCGATGTAACCCTTTGACGTGCGTACCAGTGTATCGCTTTAATACACACATCGAAGCAATATATAACGAAACGTATATTTGCCTCACGATTAGACCTCCCGGTTCGTAACTTTGGCTGCAGTCGATGGTCGTGTGAGACGAAGTATAAACGTTGCCCGGTAAAACAGCGTATTTTCTACTAAGAGCAAAGCCGATATTCCTTTCCGCACTTATGATGCCACATTCACATGGTGCGATGTTGCTTGCCATTTTGGCAGCCGCGACGTTGAATGACGCAGCTGAAAACGAGATTTTTTGCCGCACGAGAGAAGCAACTGGAAATAGCTAATTTGCACCATGTGAATCGGAACTCAGAAGCAGTACGTTATCGACGTATTCCCCTCCGGTCCGCGAGCGCTTCTTTGTGTCGCGTTGCCGACTAACGAGCAACATTTTTTATGTTTCCTATGGTAGAGCGCGGGAAACATTTTTTACTGTGCTTTTAAGCACTGGATGAAGTTACCCTGTTTTGAAAGGGATACCGTGTGTTACTCTTGCTTTTTGAGGCAAACCCCGGAAGTCAAAAGGAATCTAATATCGGCCGTTAACAATAACATGACCAGCTAGTGTTGTTATAGAAAATTAAAAATTACTTGATCTAGCTTTTGTTAGAGTAATACGTGCTTATAATTATTTGTTTCAGTGGGGTTCGCTTCTCAACATTCCATTTTTTTTTCAGTGTGTTTTTGGTTTGAGAGCTTCATCCGTTAGGGTGGTTGAAATATATCTCCCTGTGTTCTGTTTTATAAACGAGTCTCAAGTTGCTTTCAGACGCAACGTAGGCGATTCTTCACGATGGGGCAAGAGCCTCACTAGAGAAAATGCAAGAGAAATGTGAGGACCCGTGCCACATTTCAGTTTGTCGGAGAAATCAACCGGTGAACGGCTGTTTGAATAACACCTATAGAACTTTTCAAACTGTGTTGCAACACTTTATTGCTAATATCCGCAATGCAAGATCGCCGCAATCATGAACACCCTGCAATAATTATCCTATCCAAGGGCCCCTTAACTGTTGTCACCTTAACCAATTATTTCAAAATGTATCACGGCTATACCAAGAAAAAATGTATACCAATTCACGTTGATTGTTTTGTCAGAAAACTATTTTGCGCTATTTGTAAATCGTCTGGGGTCGTGCGGTGAAACTTTTGATATCTAGCGGTCATCAGTCAAATATAGAGACCCGGATTCTTCTGGATGCGTGATTGTACAAGTTTCACTGTTGATATTTCTTTAAAAACTTTCTCTTCGCAAACTTACGTGTAATGAGTCTTTAAAAAATAAGTCACATTTATCAAGCTATTTTGAAGAAAAGATGTCAAAATATCATACTTGTAGTTCAACTAACATCACTATTATTCTGGTGTACAGCACAGGTCCTACATTAGGCATTTGCGGTATTTAGTTCCAAAAACGCATGTGGAAGATTGCCACCATCATCGTTCACACTAAAACGCGTGATTTCACCACTTTCCAAAGTCATGAACATGTCCGCTCTGGCTGCGGAGATCGCAAGCTGGAAAGTGGATTTACAAACATTTGAACGGTGTTCAAGAAGGGTTAAGGAAAGAGAATTATGTTGATAAGCAAGAAAAGGGTAAATGTGTGGTACGTTGACCTACCGGATTTTTGTCTCATTATTTGCATGTATTACTTTTAGTGTGTGGAATTAAAGTACCATTTGTAAAGTAATATTTACCTTTAAGTTTTAAGAAAAAATTTAAAACATAAATTCGAATCCATATTATCGTACCTAAACAGGGTTCTCAGTGATAAAGAGGCCATCACTTTCAGTAGATGGTGAGGAATCTAAAAAAAAAGCTTTTGGTCATATCTTGACTGCTACTTCTTATGAACATTTTACAATGAAAATATAAAGCCTTTTTGATAACAATACACAGTCTTCCTTCAGATGTGCCACCAGGATGCAGAGGCACCCAGTGCCGACTCGGCTTTGTCTACCTCTGAAGCAAAGAATGAACAACTCTGCCTTCCGTTCAGATCCATAATCCTCGTCGTTCGGTGTGGAAGTTCAACACACCAAGAATCGATATCGGAAGAGTTGAAATATGAACAGATTAACAAACTTTCGGGTAAATGTGTTACCGTTGTATACACGCTACCAGCCTTCCGAACTTTTCTTAAAGATGGAGTTTTCGAACACGTCGCGTGAGAGACTTGTGTACTGCTCACAAAGGCGGCTATGAGGACCCTTTCATACGAACGCGGTAATAAATTGAACAATGTGTGGTGACAATTTTATATGTCATGCTTTGATGACAATAATGACGTCAGCGAACAAAAGAAGAGAAGGTGTGCGAGAAACGCGAGCCACTCGAGAACGAGGAGGCGTCCGAAGCTGAGCAACGTGCCGCGACGGACTGCAATCGCTGCTGCTTAGAACCTGGCCCGTCTACGTCACGGTGTAAAGTCGCTGACTTCCGACAAGCCAGGCCACCAGGTACGGTACAGCCCGGCATCACTCCGAGGCCTAGTTGCACTAACCCGGAAACTTCTCTTTCGTAGCATTCGGGAACCCACCAGAGACACTCAGATAAGAAGACTGTTTTGAGTGTGTGTGTTTTTTTCGTGTCTCACATGCCTAAATATATATCTTTATATAAATTATTATAATATATATATATATATATATATATATATATATATATATATATATATATATATATATATATATATATATATATATATATATATATATATATATATATATGTTTGATTCCTAAGAACTCGATGTCGTCCTGCTCTCTTTTTCTTCCCTTGCGCGCGTGACATTATACAAGGGTACAATCAAGATGTGAACACTCGTCCCCTACGTTGGACTTCAGAAAGATTACTGGTTTGAGGCTTTTGAAGTGCATTGGGAAAATAAGCCGCTTCCTGCGCCTCAGTGACAATGCAGATGTAAAGTTGATGACCCTCAAAGGAACAGACTGAAGAGAAGCAGGCCCCTGCTCAACGAGCTGCGTGAAAAGTTGAACGAAGTGCCCATGAAGGAAAACGTTTCTGTTGACAAGCATATTACATATTTCTTTTTGTTATAAATAGTTACTGTTCATTACTCATTACATGCTAACGCATTAGTGGTATCTTGAAGAGAAGTTGTACCTGAACTGCAGGATGTATTATCTGTGCTACATACCTCGAATCGCTTGACAATTCATATAAACAATACTATTTTTTGTATTTTAATGCCCGCTGTCTAGCCTTATTGGTGTTGCAAAAGGTAGAAAATTAATTTTAGTCCAGAATACTAAATTACTAAATCAAAGCCATGCGTTGTTGTACTTGTACCCGATCCTGACAGCGCACATTTAGAAAAAGGAGTACAAATCTATAGCGTAAGACCCAATGTCTCAGTAGCGTTGCTGAGCGCTAAAAGTTCAAAATGTGGACGTTTTGCAATTTTGAGAAAGCAAAAAAAAAAAAGCAAGGTAAAATTTATTTGTGTATTTTTTAGGAAACGCGGTAGCACGACCCTTGGAAAAAGCTACTCATTTCCCCTTTCAGAAACGCTAACGCTGATCCCCTTATTTTTCTTTGACTTTCTTTGTTGTCACTTTCGTTTGCTTTCTCTATCTTTTGCTGCCTTTTTTGACTTCGCTATGGGGCTAGTGCTAGCGTTTCCTAAAGGGGGACGAGTGTGGCGTTTCTCAATGATCATGCTGACGCATACCCTAAGGATCCACCAATAGATATTGCTTCAATTTATTGCCGCCTACTTGAACCAGCGCAAGTCCTTGGTTCACATTTCATTTTGTAGCACAAAGCAAGGCATATGCGATCCGCACACCTTCAAGTTCAGACTCGCCCCAGCCTCCGCGCACCCATTGGCTCGCCTGAGAGTCACCTCCCTCTCACCTTTGTCGTTCACTACTCTCCTCTTCTCTACGCGAGGCGCTTACCTTTCCACTGCTTTGTCCACAGACGGACGCCGCCAACTTTTCCCTGTCATGTGGGCAGTAATGCGAACATATTCATAAAGCAGAAAAAAGAACACCTCGCTCAAATGTATAATGGTACCACCAAAACGGAGCGTAGGAAATTGTGCAGGCTTCAATATTTACGGGTAGGGCAAAATTTGTTTGAATTGGTTATGTGGAACGTTCTATAGTGGCACGCCAAACCGTTTGTTAGTCTCTGTGACAATAGCATAAGCGAAAATAAATTAACCAGTTTAGTTCTGTTATTGAATCATCATCACCGTGGGTTATCAGTGTGTTTAGGGTTGTATTTTTTGTTTACTCATTTACTACTGCGTCGAGACATGTCTACAATACAGTAGTTGATTCTCAAATACAGAATTGTTTCTTTTCACATATCTCAGGGGAAAAAACCTAAACGTAAACACAGCACGACCGAGCAAAAACAATGCAACGACACATTAGATTTATATTAGAGTCAGAAAAGTAGTGCTTAACAGAAATTCTAAAGCAGAAATGATGACACAACATGTCCATGCTCCACCACACTCGAAGTGTGATGAAAGTGTGTTATTTGCAAAAATGAAAAAGGAAACGAAAAAAAAAACAGCCAGAGCCTGTTACCTTTAATTGTGACACGCTCTGCAACTCTGCTTTACCGAGACGTATAACGAAAGCCTAACAACGAAAAAAGAAAATGTGTTTCTTGACATTCTAATGGCCTATGCCGTAATCGTTTTCTAAAAGTATGTATTTTAAAACTTTTTGAGAAAGTATCGTTGCCACATTTTCACACTATCAACTGCGCCCGCTACTTATAATGATCTATCTTGGGAGAGGTGACACCTTGATATCGTTTCAACATCCTTACATATGTATGTACATATAAATAAACCAAATAGTGTTCGAGAGGCAGGTGTTTCATCTGTTCTCTTCTGAGTGTTCAAAGACGCTCTTGATATGACGAAATATATATTCGTCTCTTTCTTCAAGTAACTCCCAAATCGAGAAGAAAAAAAAACGTTTCGAGTCGGATGTTTTAAATTCCCCACTTCAACAGCCCGGCGGCAATGTTGCAATTAGAGAACTGCATCAACGCACACATCTTAAGACGGGTGTTATTAGACCATATAAGAGTATATATTAAAAAAGCTACATCAAGAAAAAGACTAAAGCGGATCCAAAATACGCCGGAATGCACATACGTGATTCCATGCGAAGCAGAACAAAACTAAAAGCTACAAGCCCAGATAACCAATCATGTTTCTTCATTGCATTGCTTCTCGAAATTCTTATCTAAAGCGACCCATTTCAATATACGACACGACAATGTAGGTATTCTAATAACGGATTGAATCAAGCCTGAGCAAAGGGTATTGAAAGCGTAACAAGAATTTAATTGGAAACTATCTTGATTCCACAGGACCTAAGTAGCTCCTATATCGGTACCAGACACTGAAAAACTGTGATATTAATTTATATCTTACATAACAAAAGTGGAAACGTTTAGTCAGAACGTCGGCGGACCTATTAATAATCTTCGCATTTCGAGAGGAAGGGTCATGTTGCCTAATATTGAGATAACGGTCGGCAGGAATAAATCAGCCTAGTTTGCAGTTGTTCAATGGCGTCAGGGCGAGCTCCTATCTTTCGAAAATTAAAACAGCATACCCTTGTTTCGCAAGTAAGTAATTGCGCCACTCACATGGGAGTTTAGGCAGAACCCTGGAATACTTGCCTTGAGGAGCCTCAAGCGCAGTTAGAGGAGTTGGTTCACATTCCCTTTCTTTTTATGGTTGGCCGTTGCAACATGGATAAATAATTCTCGGGTCATTAATTTTATGTGAAACAAAAACGAGGCGAGAGTACTGGGACTAGCTTTATATTTTTCTCACTTCTATCTCATCAAGTTAAAAGTATTCAATATTTTTAGGCAAGCAGACCTTCGTCGTTATGTAATGAATAAACAAATTTCTCAAAAACAAAATCTTTACAAAGGCACCAGTGTAACAAAAAAAAATGTTAATAAATTTCGCTAGCTAAAGTGCTCACATTTCTGCTCACCCACTAGATCACGTGGTAATACAGATCTTTTTTATTCTGAGGGTCTCTCTTTTAAAACCTCAAGGGTCATGCCCTCAAGTGGAAAAGATAGTTTGTCCAACAAATATTCTAATTATATTTGTGTCAGCTTCATAACTAACAGGAGGTGTTGCACTTGCCAGATGAAGTATCAAAAGGCTGTGCAAGCGAAAAATAAATATATATTTCAATTAAAGTGCCGCGGCAATGAACTTAAGAAATTTTTAGTGACTCGTCCTCAAGCTTTTGTTTGTCTACTGTTATGTCTGGTTCTTTATGAAGGGTTACGGCGTCAAACTCTCTAGATTTTCGCGCTTAAATATTACAACCACTAGTCACATAATTATTAGGAATGACCGAATGTTGTCATTCTTTATATTTCTTACCCGGCCGTTGAAATTGAAACATCATATTACATGCAGTGCCAAAAGACGTAGACTCAACAAAGGCCTATTTCGGATAATATTAGTCTCGAATGGGTTACGCCAGAGAAACCTTTACCATCTTCCGCTGAAGAACGTAAAATAACTTCTAAAATATTCAGCTCTGCTGAAAACTTACCGCAGAAGGATCATCCAGTTGTGACTTTCAATACTATTGTCACTTATTTTATGCTGTCATGTTTGAAATATTTTGTGAATTGTATGTATTACGTAAACAGCGCAACATAATAAAAACGAAGACACGGCATATGCGTTTTTTTTGTAGTTGTTAGGCGAGCGAAATTAACGAGCTCAAAATGGTAAAGCCTAAGGTAATGGCCCGGATGAGCTTATTCCACCACAGTAGTATTTACATGAACAAAACAAAGAAAAACCTTTGACCATCCAACCTTCGCGCTAACTGTTGCACTATGTACTACTTGATTTATAATACACAATAAAACTAAATTCGTGAGCATGGGTAACATTCCCACGCGCTAAACAGAACCAGTGTCTTACTGTAATAGGCATCAGAACACGACAAAAAAAGCAAAATGCAGTCCCCCGAGTGAAGTAGCTGAGGCGCAGCTGGATGGAATGCAGCACCGTACTCCGCGAACATATATTCACGCCGTTGGGATGGCCATCGAAAGACCCAAGGGATATAGTGGCCACTGACCCAAGGGCAATCGCCCGCGAAGGGGGTGCTGCCTCGTACCGTGCACCATCCGGCGCATCCTGTTATTGCCGTTCGTTCCTCACAAAGCCCCGTGTGATCTATGGAACGATACATTAATGCCCCTCAATCACGCGATCACCCCCCCCCCCTCCTTTCCCAAACTCCTCCGCAAAAAAGAACGACAGAACAAAACAAACATAATAAATTAAACGATGCGGACCAGCCAATGTCGGCCGCGTTGCGGGCGCAATATCGAAACCGTTTCGTTCGAAGAATGTAGTCATCATTTATTCGAATGTCCCTTTCCTGCGCGGGGTCATGCTCGTTCGTGGACTGACCGGCTGGGTCCCGTGAAACAGTAGGATTCCTGTCGGTTCTTCATTCTTTTTTGGAAGGAAAGAGGAGGGGGCTGGGTCTCTACCGGGACGTCGGCTGTCTTACGGCTATCGTCTCGTACGGGCTTCGTGTCTTGAGAGCAATAAGTCGGATGGTGTTACAACAGCTCTTTCCTAACCGACCCCTTCATCGGGTCAGGCCTGGAATTCGGGACAAAAGGCGCAGAAGTTGGGATTGCCACACCGCAGAGCAACTACTCGAGAAACGGGGTTACGTTCCACATATCCAATCGCGCAGCTGCGCGAAGTATACGCGTCGGTAGTGGATGCGAGAGGGGATGGGCCGGGGGGGGGGGGGGGCAGGGGGGGGTTATGGGGGCAGAATAAACTTACCGCCTGCTTCGAACGTACTGGTCTATTGATAGGTTCGTGGTAATCGCTAATATAAGTCCACTGGCTTTGAAAAAAAAAAAAAAACTCTTATAGGTCGAAATGCGGGGTTCTTCCTCTCTCTCTACTCACTATATTTACGGTAGAATGAAATCTGAAAAAACTTAAAATAAAGGCCGTGAGTATATATATTAGAGCCTGCCTGTACAATTTCTTATGTGGCTGTGATGACACCGTGGACGGCGCGTCATTACTGAGCTTAACTTGGAAATGGAAGCATGTGAATGTGAAAACGGTTTATTTGGGAACTCATATACAGCGGCGGTATTCATTGTTTGCCCGGTAAACTTTTATAGCTGCTTTTACACGCGCCATACCTGTACTTCAGATGGCTATGTATAGTCATGGTGAGCCCTTCATTGACGAGATATACAAACATTGCTTAACATACATTTTTACCATATTCGTGCTTAACGAGATCAAATAAAATAACAGAGCTGAAATTTAAAAAGAAAATCGTAAGTAAGCTTGTAAGTTACAGCTTTGTTGCCTGATTTTAGCACCATGCAACAGTCCCAAGGTACGTAAACTCTACGGAACACCATAAAAACATTTACAATTCCTTCGCATAACGAAATTATCAAGTAAAACGGTCATCTATCGCAAAGTGTCAGTGGCGAGCGAAACCACTTATCCATATTTTTCGCACGAAATTCTGGGAAAACGCCGTTCTCGGTGGCCCCTATTTGCGTAACAAAACTTATTTTTTGTCGTCGATTATTCCCATATCTTTCCACCCGATGGCGCTTTAATTTTTGTATAGACCGCATATAACTTTTAGGAAAATATCTCTAGATATATGACTCTATGCAAAATAAATGTTTAAAAAAATAATAAAAAATACTGGCTAGGTGCTGCAAGCCGTTGTCTGATTCAAAGGGTCCTGCGTCATCCATCCATCCATTGTTCAAGACTGTTGCCAGACTACTAGAAAAAAGACGCCATAAAATCAAAACTACTGAACAACTAAAATTATTATTAAGGCTCGTATTGTGCTGTGTTTTCTGTGAATAATATCATCGCTCTGCAGTCCATTCCATTACAGTATTAACCAATAAACGAGCGAAACAAATTGCGAACTTATGCATGAATATAAAAGCGCACACACTACGTATCTTAGACAGCCAGTGAGTGTGGTACAATTTCATTTTGGACAAGGGGCGACGAAAATGGTAGATTCTTACTTTGCTTATTAAACAATTAACACTGTATACGTTCTCGTTGCTTTTGTGTATTTCCAATGAGACATTCTAGTTTGCAAGAAACCGAACGGACTTCGCTGAAAAGAAACTAAAATGGCGCTATTTCTTCAGCCACATGCGACACAATCCTCACAATTAAAAGGCGTGTTTGAGTCGATAAATTGCGGGTAACTTTTTATGTAACCAAACTCATATTGTTACTTACCTCAGAACACTATTTGTTGTTGCTGAGGTCCCATGATCCCCTGACGCCGGCCAGTGAAAGAAAAAGATGTGCTGCCCGGGAGACAATCCTGCTGCGGCGGTGGTATTTTCGCTAATGAGCTACCAAGGCTCCAGTCTGAGTCCAAGTTCACAAATTTGGTTAAATTTGTGGAGAGCTACGTCTTGCCCCCTCCAGATTCAGCTCATATTGTTTCATGCTTTTTTTTTTTTGCAAAGTTTTTTTGTTTTACGATATTTCTGCTCAAGTGTGTCAAGTACTCCCGTATGAAGTATATTCTTGACTTTAAAAATACTTTTATATTAATTAATTGCTTTTTCGCGTGATATATAAGGTATGCGAGGGAGACAAAGCAAATTCATTGGCTCTTTCAAACAAGGTGCGGAAAGTAGCAGCGCTCAAATGAGTTGACGCCCGCAAAGAGCGGCCAGTCGACATAGTTATACGAACGAATAAAAACACTGTATTAGGGCTGAGGGCTAAGACTGCGCCTTAGGGTTCTTCAATAAATAACGTAGATAAGAGGGCAGTTCCAGCGGTATTTAATTAAGTGGCGACTTCACGGACGGTGATATATGTTGCACGGAGGCGCCTTGGCACTAGGCCGCTCGACAGCTAGGGGTGTCCCGTGGTGCTCTGATTAGTTCGGAGCTTCGGCCTGCAGAATTGGGCCCTCTGGAAATAAGGCCGAAGTTCGCCACTTGATTTCCTTTTCTTCTTTTTTTAATATTCATTTTAACGACGTGTACTCAAGGAATATTTCGACTTCTTACGGTGGCAATAGGCCCAAATTAACATCGGCCAAATATGCTTTCCCAACTTTCGATGGGCTCGAAAAGAGAGTACCAACAAAATTAAAACTGTAGAACTGATGCTCTCAAGTACTACTTTCGTTGCACGTACATCTGAAGGATTGCCTGTGCTACCCGTGAATATTTTAATGGTATTGAATGACTCTTTTTCATTTTTGGTAAAAAAAATCTGATTTATGTTTGTTAGATTTTTTCGTTAAAACATTTTGCTTTTGATTAGAAAGTTTTTTTATGCTCGTATATTTCTCTGTATATTTTAGGTACAATTGTGTGCAAAATTATGTGTATGTTTTTGTATATATCGCTATACATTTGCATATTTTTACCTTTCCTACTTATTTTTCCTACTTTCCGATAATATTGCCTTCTGTCCACAGCAGGATAAATAAAGTAATGAAACTTACCGTTCATTCCCTTCATTTATGTCTTATTAAATAAAGCAATATTAAAATAGTAAATTATCTTGCAGCAGCTACGCATTTATACAAATAATGCGGGCGTTCACACAAAGACCCTTACTCAGGCTTAACCTCGCGTGCAGGCGTGAGTTAGGTAGGTGTTTGTGTTTTACTTCACTTGCTTTAAAAATAACCTTTGCTTTGTCTGAACAGGACCATAAGTGTTATTAAGGAAGCTGAAATCATTCTCATATATAATCAACATTTGCTGGAATGTGATGCGTGTTTCAAGATAAGGTGCTTCCTTTTCTCTTTGTATCTCGTCTGTGGCATCCTTGTGCCGAAAATTACTGTTTTCGTTTTGCTCTCACTGGGTTTGAAGAACAATGGCATGCACTCAAAGAGCGCGCTGCATTCTGTAATGAGATACGGCACAAAGGCAAGAAAAATCACGCCCACTCGATCACACATGTTTTTTTGTTTTTTTTTCGCTGTTTTCTTTTCAATAAGCGCGGACCAGACGGAATAACTATTTCTTGATAATGGGATGTTTCGAGATACCTTAAATTACCGAAATTTAATTTTTCTTCTATTGTGATTCAATTTTACGTAAAATATATAATGTAAGAAAAAAATAATATCCCACTTACATAGCACATTAGTTTGAACATAACAATTCAGCTATATAGAACTGCACATACCATAACAGATTTGGATATAAAAATTTATTTCCAATTTACTTTAGCGTGAAATGCACGAAAGTAAAGCGTTTTATGGAATTGTCCAATAATAGACCTCAAATCAGAAACTATTTATAATCATCCAGTCATCGTTGTGGAACAGTTATAAAGGCACGAATTGTGCGCTCAGAAATTTTACATTAGTATGTTTATAAAGGGTGTGTTCAACGAAATCACGAAACGTGGACAAATTCGATATTGCAAAAAAACAACGCGTCGCAAAAAACAAACAAACAAGGGCTTGTGTCGTTTTGGTTTTGGGCCAGGGGCCCATTTAGGAAAAACTATAGAAGTCCGGGATAATTATATTGTTAAACATTTTTGCGTAATTAACTTTTTTATTAGTGGTGTTTAAGCCCTTAGCGAAAACTAAGACGTTTGAAATATACCACATTCTAATTTGAGTGTATTTGAAGTACAGCTCATAATTGTAAGTACACACAAAATAGACCGAAAATACACACCTCTTTTTTTTTACTTAGTTCTAAAATATATTTCTGAAAATAGTTTTAAAATGCCTCTATTTCAACTACATTTGGAGTTCTCTTCATGCGTTCTGAAATATGTAAATACTGAATTAGTAGGCACAAAATACCTTTCAATTAGATTTCTTAAAATATTAGTTTATTTCTTGCAAAATATACTCCAACCCTAAAAAAAAGGCAGCGATCAAAAATATGCGCAGAATGCTCTTAAACCTGGAAATCGTAAATACTGTTGTGTTATAACCTAAGTACCTTTTGACTGCAATAATTTGGTAGTCTGACTTCAACTACCAAAGTATTGAAAAGCTCGCCTATCAGAAATTCACTTCAAGCAGATGTGGAGTACATTGAACTGCCTAAATACAACATTTGATTAGTTTGTCAATTGAGTTGTGCAGCATCGCACTGATGAATTAGAGCAGTTTATGTTATTGTTTCCTTTTTTCTATCAAGAACATACCTGATGAGTTTCTTGCACACCAATCACAAACGGGGTTCGGGAACTACAACCACAACACTTGCTGATGCTGGAAAGCTTCAGCTAGAGCTGTGAGCAGATATGTTTGGCGTGGAATTGTGTTAGCGCAATGTTAGTTCACTGAATGTGTATACTCGCCATTGTATGTGATGTGAGTAGTGACTTTAATATAGTGACGCTAATGACCATATTAAATAGTCAACTAGTAAAGAAAAGCAAAATTACTATTTTACAGTAAAGAATCTAGCTTGACTCGCTTCATCCTGAGTGGTGCTATGCAGAGAAACAATAACATTTCTTCTAGAAGCCGTTTTTGTGGATATTGTTTTAGCGACTGCGCCTAATTATTATTAGTTGTACCAATGCTTTTTAGTAAGAGATATCGTCCACGAACTTCAATACATTGTTTCCCCTTTGACAGACTCTCTAGGAGAAGATAGAATACTTAGAACCTTAATAAGTGCAGAGCTGGTCACCGACCAAATGATTACCTTGAATATGTAGGCTATATAAGGCTCTAGAGCATTCAACGGGACAGTGATTCAGGCGTTCAGTGCGTCATGGTGTTTGTGTTAGTGTTCGTTTCTAATGTGTAGTTTAGGGATGTATTTAGTAGAGGCTTCAAATACCACAGAAATACATTTATTAATAAAATAAAAAAAATTAAAAAATTGCGTAGTCGCTTTTTAAGACACAAATGACATCTTGAGGTGGAAGGAATTATATTTTTGGTATATCTAAAATCATTTCTGATTAATATTTATGATATATTTTGAATACATTACTTGCGTATTTCGAGTGCGGCCAAAATAATACAGAATGAATACAAAATGAATATTCATATTCAATATATTTCAAATTCGTTTCAAGTACGGCCTCTTTTTGCTAAGGGAGGACATGGTTTTAATTAGAAACTAGGTGAGCATCATCGAAAAACACTAAATCAACGAATTCCAGAAGGATAGAAGGCACGCGCAGCATTTTATGGCTTTCTGAAAAACCGCACAAATTCGGGGGGTTTTTAAGTTTCGGCTTGCAATCGGAGCGTATATCGGCTCCGACGGCAGCGCGTAACGTGGATAAATAGTGCAACACACCTCTGCTGCGTTCCGCGAGGATGGCGCAACTCGGCAGAGTGTGTTGCGCTGTCCTCAGTAGTAGCTGCCACCCCTGCGGTGGTAACTTAAAGGGATTGTCCGGTCAAATTTTGTATTCGAGAAAACAATTGAATATCATTGTTATTGCCTCGAGACCCATCGTACGTGCAATATCTGAATTTTATATGCCCCTCTGCATGAGTAATTGAATTTATACTGCTCCAATCGCACTCTAGCGTAAACGCTGCTTTCGGTGGCAACATTGGAGCTCTGACGTCACACAACACAAAGCGAGCATTTCTGTCTCGTCGTTTACCTGCGAGTGAACGCCTCAGCGTGCTTCGTTTTTGTTGTTGTGCTCGACTTGTTTCGTGGTTGGGTGAGATTTTTGTTGCGCGGTTGGGTGCCACAACCACCGGGCAGCACATGCGAGCCAAGACATGACGTTCCGCACTTTTCCGCGAGACGTGCAGTGACGAGCAAAATGGACCGTCGCCGTGCGTAGGGACTGGGTTCCCGTCAAGATCGAGATCCCGCTTATGCAGCAATCATCTCACAGAAGAGAGCTACGAGCTGAGCTCTAAGCGGACAGAAGGCTCGTAAGCTGAGGTGTGATGCTGTGCCAACGATATTAAACTACGTCCATCCACTCCTCGCCCAAATCGGATCAATCAATTTGATTATGCAGCGAAACCGAAACCAACAGCTAGACCACCTGGAAACGATACCAGAAGTTGTATTTAGCACGCGTGCAGCCAAATTCTGTTTGACCCGCATGTGAAAATAGAGCGTGGCTACGATTCACCAAGCTCGTCCAAGTCAAGTGACGACATGCATTTGAACGATTCGCCGTTTGCCTTCGACCCGCGGACATCGCCTCTGAGGGAACGACCCGCAGCCTCATCACCGATCCAGTGGATCCGCAGAAATGCGTACCCAGATGCCGCTTCGTGTACCTAGTTGCCGCTTCAGAGGCGAAATCTGCATCCTTTGCTTTGCAAGCGCTCCTAGTTCGATCGGCGGCCGTCGCAGTTGTGTTTGCGCGAAACGGCATACGTTTGCTCGAAGCTTATGGCTGTTTTCGAGTAATATCCTGCTAAAAGGCGTGACTTTTTTTGCACACGCTTGGGAACTGCATTAAAAGAACCGTATTTCAGTAGGGTACAGCCTAGGAGACTATATAATTCGAAACAAAATACAAGACATCCATCGACCAACGCTTGTTATCCCGACCATCCGACAAACCTTTGCGTTTTGTGACGTCACGCAGCAGCTACGGATGTCAGCCATTGACACTGGCGAAATTCGGGGTGCAGTTTCGTACATACGCTCATGAAAGGTTTAATTAATAACGGGAGATCATATATCAAAATAAAAATGACGTTTGTGTACATGAAGGCTCCCTCGACGTAACGAGCGCAAAAACTTAAGTACTTCCGGTTTCGGCCGGACAATCCCTTTAATATGTTCCCAGTTAAAACAGAAGGTGAACTGTGTTAAAACATAATGCATTAAACAACAATAACAAAAAAAACAACAAAGTTACGCAATATTGTTTTAAAATTACGGGTTTGTAGGAGGAAATTACGAAGGTCTGAATTGGAGACATTGGGGAAGGTAATGTTTGCTTTAACAAGTTGGTTCAAAACTTTCGGCAAGTGATGTTTAAACCTCTGGCGACCGTAATTCGTCCTCATGAGAGGTAGCATCTTGCGTGGTTTATGGCGGTGCAGATTGGGCGTTTTGAACGAACGCAATGAAGCTAGCATGGAAAGTGTATTGATGTGGTTTACTTGCTCGGCTCTGTAGCATCGCAGTAAACTATAGGTGTATAGAATAAATATATCAACTATTTAGAAGTTAACAAATAAATCCGAGTAGTGCGACCGTTCGGCAAATCATAAATTATACGGATAATTTTTTTCTGAACAACGGATATTTTAAATAAGTTTGTATGCGTCGTGGGGGCCCAAACTGAGCATAAAATAATTCGAGTGACAGCAAAGTGAAGCGCGATATAAAACGAGTTTTGCACGTTGACGGAGCATATGTTTATGGAGTGACATAAGGCCGACAAACTCTAGTGGCGGCTGGTTAAGAGTACAGGGTGAGGAAAGGAAGGCTGAAGAGGAGGACGCAGATTGATTGCTGAAGAGGAGAGGAGGAAACATCTCCCTCGCTCCAGCAATCCGCCGGCTTCCTTTTCCGCAGCCTTTCTTTCCCTCGCCCTGAACTCTTGACCTGTCGCCGACTATAGATGGTTTTAAAATAGCATGATTGACGTGACCATCCCAAGTCATGTTTTCGGGAAAAAGAGACACCAAGTGATTTAAAAGACTTTACTATTTCAACAGTTTCGAATTTAAACGACATGTTATTTACCCGTTTGCATGTCTTAATTTAGGGGCAAAAAACTACAGCCGTAGATTTTGCTTTATTAACTGAAAGCAAATGTTTGTCCAACCATGTGTCCAAATTTTTCAGAACATTATTTGCATTATTAGATGGATTATTGTAAGTATCACCATGCAGAAATATGCTGGTATCGTCCGGATATATAATGAAACGGGCGTTCACGTCGATGGCAACAATATCATTAATGTACAGGTTAAAAAGCAGGCGGCCGGGAATGATTCCCAGAGGAACACCATATTTATAATAACGTATTGTGAAAATAATGGTATTTAAATGAACGTACTGCATTCGAAGTGATAGGTATGATTGCATCAATTTTAAGGGGTTTCCTCTTATTTTGTAAAAAAATCTAACGTTATGACAATATTGTACTTTATTCGGGAGAAAGCTTTCGTGAAATCTACATATATTACTAGAACTAAATTATAATGTGCAAAAGTTTCTAATATGTACTCTCTTTGGTGAACAAGAGCATGCTCTGTTGACTTGCTTTTTCTGAACCATGGTAATCAGTGATTATATCATTGGCATGTCAGAACCAATCAGATCGTTTAAAAATTATTCTCTCGAGCCCCTTTTGAAAGACTGGAAGGGTACTGATCTGTCCATAATGACCAAGGCCGTATTGGTTTCGTTTCTTAAAAAGGAAAATAACTCTTGCAATCTGCAAATCTAAAAGAAAACTGGCTGTTTCGATGCATAAGTTCAATAAATATGTAACAGGAGCAGAATAAAGCTGTATAACATGTTTTACGGGGTTAATCTGAACGTTGTTGACGTCACAGGAGGTACTGTTTTATTATTCCGCGGATATCTATATTTATATATATTAAAATAAAATCCTAGCATAGCAATTCCGCACGTACAGATCTGTGACTTATATATATATATATGATAGATAAAGAAAATATAGCGTAGGATGCCGAAGACTATAAAGTAATGAAGTCGCACTTCGAAACGTTGTTGAGTTTTTAAGCATTTAGTGAGTCGACGTTTCGGCCTAAACGTCGACTCACTAAATGCTTTAAAAACTCCAACAACGTTTCGAAGTGTGTATAATAATATAATTTATTTTTGTCAACTGGATTATGAGATACTGTGAACGAATACCTCGTAATAGAATTAACGGCCTAATCACAACGTGAGTTGTGAATTTGAATGAACCGTATACTAAACTTCTCAGCCAGGTCATTGATTGCATATTCTTGTCTATTATGAGTAAGCTTATTAATAAGTTTGCTCCCAGTGGATTTTGTATCCAGTGGCCAAATTTTCTTACAAAGGATATCAGGGCTATCCAACAAAGACTCCAAGTAGGTCTCATAATAGCGCCCCTTTGTATTTTTTATGCCATTATATAACTGATTTGGTATTTCTTAAACTGTCCTAAAATGGCTATATGTTTAGTGGTTGTAAAAAAATATACACTTAATTTTTTTTTCTTGATACGAGATTAGAGGTCACGCGATATCCACGCTTTTCCCACCCGTTTTGGAGTGTGTTTATTGTTGAAAAGAGTGATTGTTATTTATAGGACAAAAGATTTCGAAGGCCAATTTGTATGGCTTGACTGCTGTTTTTCTTATTGTATCCCACTTTGCATCGGACGTTTCTGCAGCAATCCTTTCTAAGGCAGTAGTCGTTACACAATGAGGGGCGTACTACGATTTTTTTTTGCTTTAATAGCGCTGTCCGACAGGAAAAAAAAGATATATATGCCCATGTAGTCACTTAAATCGCAACACGTTACTTCTGACTGTATGGCTGAGTGGCCAATGTTAGTAAAAATAAGTCTAACAGTTACTCATTATTTGAAAAACAAAAACGGAGACGATGGACAAAAAAGGGGATAAACACAAGACGTTTTGTGTTTGTCCCCTTCTTTGTCCGTCGTCTGCGTTTTTTTTATATATGCAACATCAACCAGCTCGCCTGCTTACTTACTGTTTCTTCAGGTCTAACAGTGCTTCTGAAGATGAAGTTACGAGGGTGGGTACCGTAGTAACTATACTACCACCGAAACATCGCAATAACGCATCAAAATGCACAATGTTTGCCGAGGTAGACACCATGCCTATGTTAAAATCCCCAGTTATTATTACATCATATTTGTGGACGAATATAAAGGTACGCAAGAAATAAACAGATGTCACCACTTCGGTTGTCTATATAACAATGATAATACCGTATTGTTATTTATTACTGAAACACCTCCAATGCGTCACCTGAATACCTAACAAAGCTCTGGGAAGGGTAGGTCGTTGGTCGAGTGCCCTGCCGAAAGCCAGCTCGCAAGCTGACTGCGATCTGAGTGGCGGCGCCTCTTCATAAGGGCTCTTTTGACCCAGTTGTAGTTCTACCGATTAGCGATTTCTCTTTTTACACAAAGGCTAACCAGGAGATGATAAATAGAAAAACTACATATGTAGCATGAATTGCCTCTTGCGCCATCTTATGTTTACTGTCTGCTTTTAGTCGCATGCCAGCAGCGCGACCCATCAAGGAGCCGTGCATTTAACTTGTAATTTCATGACAATATATTGAGATGAATTTCAGACAGGCATAATCTTTTTTGCTATTGACCCTGAACCCTTTCGTGTCATACTCGCCTTCCGATTCCAGCTGCCAAGTTTCACTTTTCCCCGGCGTTTTCTTCTTGAGAAACTTTAACATAGCATATCTCCCATTATTGTCCTCCGCATTCTTTCAACATCTCTCTTCATATCTTTACAGCTATCTTCATCCCATTCCCATAACAGACGCTCCAAGTTTTCCCCCTTTTCTTTTCCACTCCCTTCGCGAACGACTCTTTTCCGCCTACTTTCTCCACACCCTTCCCAAGCCCCTTTGTCTTTGCAAATTGGCGACTTTATTTGCATGTTTCTTTTTTGCTTACAACTTCACTTTTTTTTTTCTTTGTTCCCTACTTTATCCCAACAGTCGTATTCCCCATATTCTCTCACATTTTGATCTGCGACCCTGCTTAACATTTTTTTCCATCCGTTTCTAATGAGAGTCTCTTTTTCTCCGTCAAATCCGACTCATTCCCCAACTAAAACTACCTTCCTTTACTTACTTCTTTCCTATTTCCTTCCCCTTACCATTTTTTATACCTGCTTCCCTTATTCCCTACCCTATCCAGTGTTCAACGCGTCCTTCTATTCAGCCTCCATTCTTTACGACCGCCCTTTGCTTCCCTCGTTCCCGTCCCCGTCTCTTCCCATCTTTCCTACTTCTTCCCCAACCTCCTTTCCCCAGCCCCTTCCTACCTTGTCCATTCCGTTCCCTAGGCGGAAGAGCGTGCTCGGACGAGGCGCCATATCCTCCGGCATGCCGCATCCCTCCTCTTCGGGGCGTTCGCTTTTGGAGGCCACTGAAGTCACGTCTCGTGTTTACGGCGCACGCTGAAGGGTAGCGCCTCGTTTCGAAGCCTCGCTCGAAAACGGCCCTTTGGGCGCCAAGCGTTCGCATGAATGCCGAATGCGGGATCCGAGTTATGATCGCTTGGCTTCGGGGGTCGTCGACGCCTGATGGCGCGCTCGGGAAAGAAGCGAGCGCGTTGATCTCGAATGCGAGAGCCGAACTTGCGACTTTTTTCGCTACGGGACCCAGGGACGAGATGTCGTGTTTGGAACGACGTTCATTTGCTGGCTGAGCTCGCATTTCGACACCGGCGATCTTCTTAAGTAGGAGGAAAGCTTCGATGTCTTCTTCCCAAAGTTTTTCGTTTGAGAATAGATAAGAATTCGGGGGATATCGATTCGCGATGTAAGAAGAGTGTCGTGACATCAGTGCGTGACGACTGCAATACGACTCTAAAATTCGGAGGTGTGCGCTCCTGGGCAACGTATGCCGAAATAAGCGAAGGGGTGAGAAAGAGTAAGCTGACGAGAGTGCGGCGCGACAGCTATACTACAACGCACCGTTTACAAACAAGTACACGATTGCCCACACCAGGTATGGTGGGCCCTACGCGTGTTAAAAAACAGATTCGCGTGAGGAAAGCTTCTGCGCATGCGCAGTTCCGACCAAAGCGTGACGTCCGATCTGTGACGTCAAAGAGTTGAGTTGGCGTATCGCGGAGCGCGAGCTCTGTCTGCATTTTGCACAGGGGTTGCGATGATGTCAGAACGCCGAGTTCTTATTGGCTGATTGAAACGTATAGTGTAGGTAGACCTCAAGGCATCTGGCATTGAGGCATACCCACTATTGTTTCAATCAAAGCCAATCAGAGCTCGGCGTCGTTCTGACGTCACCGCACCTTCTGAGCAAGAAGCAGATGACTTGCTCTCCGTATAGTCACTGCCCAGGTAGCACGCCGCAGCAACTCTTAACTAGGAACAAGCCAGGCAATCCTATGGGGCCTAATTTAGGACTAATACAGTTTGCCTGCAAAAGGCGTTATAGTTAGTGCCAGAGTATATTTTTAGCGCTTCTAAGACTTCTTTTTGGCTCACCCTATAATTGCAGAAGTGTCTGACTTAAGCCAGAGATGCCACGTAACTTAAAACAAGCAGTGAAGCTTAAATCCGGCAAGTTGTTCGACAATCTAGACCCACGGTTTGCCACATCAAATCCAAACAATTATAAGTGAAGACCCTCTTGCACTTGTTTGGCGATATGGGCATAAAGATGTCAGGCGATAGCCGAGACTATCAGCAGTGATGCCTAACTGCGGCACTGTTTGGCACATTAGGGTCAAGATACTCAGACTCTGGCCAATGGAGATCAGGTTCAGTTCTACCTTGGTGGCGTCTGCGGGCTTTTTAGAGCCCTAAATGTCGAAACAAAATGCAATATTTTGCCCACAGTTACCGTGCTACCTGGGTCAGAGCTTATGAAACGTGTGGCCTGGTCAGTCGCGACCATATTTGTATTGCTCCCGACCCAACGGGATAGCGGCATTAAAGCATACGGACACAGAAGAGCAAACGGTGAAACAAAAACTGCGAATATATCAAACCATGCCTTATGTTTCTTGAGCCGTTCGCGAAATTATGTTACTGAACCAGCTTATGCAATAAAATCCAAAGATACAACTTCGCTTTCGTGAAACCAGTCAAGTTCACAAATAACCCTAAATATACACTGCGGCTTTGGCAGTTGAAAAAAGTTTCGACTTAGAGGTAGTAGGAGTCGGTCATTTTTCGTGTGACGCAAACGCTGGGGACACCGCAAAATCCTCGCATATGTTTTACCTCCTTTGGTCCCATTGCGGGGTGGAGTCGGACGGCCAGTCGAAAGGGAAATTAGAATGGGCGCACATTAATTATACTACTTTACCTTCAACCCAGCGCAACATTTTCAATTCAATAATACCTGCACCTTCCCTTCAAAAGATTCTAAATTTTATGAGTAAACCCCATCGACGTGTGCTAAAAATGTGTTTACAAAAAATAAAACTGCATTATGCGGTCAACGTCTGTAGATGTCGAAACCGTTCACCCCAAAATACAAAGTATCAATATATTAAAATTAAGGTGAACAAGGAAGCCTAACTCGCCAATGTCATCCCCTGCGATAATAGAAACCCTCTCTCGGCCGTGAGAGATATAAAAAAAATCCATTCTCACATCGGAGTTTATTTATTATGCCCAATCTTTCTTCGATTGAGTTCGGTTGTCCAACGGCGAAAGTAACCACACAAAGTAAACGAACAGAATGCTCCAATCGCTGATTAAAAAAGGCAAAATATATAAGCATATATACAGACGGCAAAGTTAGCAAGGGTGGAGAGAAGCAAGACGTAATCTTCTTAATTATCGGCTCTCGAGAAAGACGGTTCGGCGTTAGTGCCGTGCCTAACGTTCTGGCGCCGACAGCCGCCAGAATCGCAGAGACCATTTGCGAACGCTGACAGGGACGCGATTTAAACGGCGGTCCCGAACTAATTATACTCGGCCATTTAAATATATCATTTATTTTTTAACGGTGAACCGTCAAAGCAGCGAAATGAGAAAAGTCGATACCTTTACTCCACGTTAAAGAAAAGCGACATTACTGGCAATATTGTCTTAGGTGCGGTGTTTTTCTTTTTAGGTTTAGCCGGGGATATTAAACGTACAAAGATCACGGGCGTCATGACGAAGCCCTTTTTGGCGCTCCTTCATTGGTTCGGATGAATGGATGGATGGATCTTAATGGCTATAGCCTCTGTAACGGGCGGCACCTCGCGCCACCTGGTCTAAGTCTAAAAAGACAACCATATGATTGTAGTGTCAGTTGCTGTGGGATCTACGGAGTATGGTTGAGTTTTCAGCATGCCGACAATGACGTCAGTATGGCTTTTACAAAAATAAATAAAAAAAAACAGGCGGCAAAGGTGATTGCCGCGTAGCCTGTAAAAAACGCTACATGATTTTTTTTATGTGAAAGCTTTTTAGATTTATTTTTGTCCAAGTTAAGAGCGATAGCCTACTTTAGCAAATGTTATCCAGTAAAAAAAAATAACGCCCCTAATTGATTTTTTTTAAATATTTCAGTCTGTGTTTAGAAATAATTCGCCACATCTTAAAGTTGGGATCCGGCCAACTCGTCGAAAGCCAACTCGTTGACGGCCCATTCTTCGAATAGGGCGAATCGTATTAGGGCGATTCGTCGAAGGACAACTTGTCGAAAGGGGAAATTGGTCGAAAGGCGATTCGTCGAATGGGTCGAATGACGGTCCAAGGTAAAATTTCGTGGTTCCTTTTTATTTTTACCTAAATTTTTATTTGTGTTAGGACTAGGGACAGCGCCTTTGTTAAGTTACAAGATTGAAAGAAAAAATTACAAGAGGGCAGAGACAGGATAGAACCTTTAGACAAGTTGAAATAGTGTCATCTCAGGATTGTCTCTTTGCTACCTTTCTTTATTACTTATTCTGTAATGAGCCGCCGCCGACTGTCGCCACGAATGACGTGAACGGGTGGGCCAGGTAGGTCGACAATTTTATGATGAGTCGCCGCAGACTGGCGCCACGAAGCGGCGTCAACTGATGGGACGGGTAGGTCAACACGCGCCCCAGTGATACACGAGCGACGTAGTGACCGTGCCCCACTGCACCACGAAAGTGGCAAAAGAGGCAAGTCGTTACCTTCGACATAAAAGAGCAGACTGGAGGTTAGCTTTTAAGGAGAGCGCGTACTGTACACGTTTTTTAACGAAAGAGTTACACATAAAAGACAGAACACATATTATAATAGGACAATATTTGCTTTAAGATTTAAGGAAAAGGTTATATATTTGGCTTTAAAAAAGCGGCGACCAGTTGGCCTCTTCGACGAGTTTTCCTTCGACGAGTTGCCCTATGACGAATGGGCCTATTCGACGAATGGGCCGCCGACGAGTTGGCCGTCGACGAGTTGGTTTCGACTAGTTGGCCTAGACCCCTGAAAGTTCTGAGTGCAGCCAGGAATAGGCGAGTAACTATTTTGAAGGTATGAGCTGTATGATTTGAAACAGACAAAATTATTTCGAAACCTTACTTTAAGAAAAAAATTATACTACCATCTTATGATCAATATTGTCAAGTTTAATTTCCCCTGCGTATTCTGTTGTGAAATGGTCTGAACTGAAAATATGTGCGTGCCGTGGGAACACCCTACAAACATATTTAGACCTTAGGTGAGATAGTGCTAAACATGTAGAAAATATTTCAGATTTCAAATTGACTTCAACATTAGTACCCAACTGTACGCGCTACTCGGCGGATTTAATCGAACAACAACGTTAGGTGAACAAAACAAGAAAACTTATATGTTTACGCACGGAAGAATGAAAACACGTCTCTAATAAACGTGATCGCAGGCAGTTAGACTAGCACAGCTCCAATTCTGTGCAACTAGCGAAGTCAAACTGGAATTGATGTAAAGAAGAAAATTTATTTGTGCAATTCGTGATCTCGAATGTTCCTTTACAAATCACCGAACTCCAACTTCACACACGATTCAAGTGCCCGTTCAATGGCCCCCAACGATCCCCTCGAGGGCACCCACTATTCTCTTCTCGTCCACCAAAAGGGGAGCAGACAAAACAACGCATGTTTTCGCCGATCCGGAAAGCCAAACAAGAATCGTATTTTCCGGTCGGCTTCTCAATCCACGCTACACGCATTCATTCCACTCCACCCAAAAGACGGACCGTTGTAAAGGCCCACCAGTCGCATGCACGCCCCCAAAAGCGGTGTCTAGTGCCCAATTCCGCGGCTTTCAATTGGTGGAGCCGACTGACGTTTCGAGCGACGTCACGCAAACTCGGCTGCTGATTGGTTGATTCAGTTGTGGACTTTGATGGCGCAGTAGGTTCGCGAGAAATGATTTGCTCAAATGGATCGCTGCTTTTACTTCGCTCCGTTCTAAAACCGGAACCGGGTGCATCCCAGTCCGCGAACGGAAGTGGGGTGCTTGGAGGAATCCGGTGCCGGAGTAGATTCTCGTGTTAGGGGACTTCAAACGAGCCGCCGCCTTCCATCGCGGAACCGGATTTAAGTAAGAAACGGACATCGTCAGTCAGAATCAATCTTCTCGGTGCGCCGCCCCAAAGTGATTTCGCGTGTCATCCGCAGAACCATCTTCCCGGGCTTATCACCTGAACCTCTGCGGACATTCGTAACTCATTCGCCGTGCCCTTGGTTCCCGCTTTGCCCCTGGGATGTTTACATACTCTCCACGAGTTATTCGAAATGTCGAATGGGGGGGGGGGGGCGGTTTTTTGTAGTTCCCTCTCGTGCCTTGGCGTAAAAAAGTGTGGGAAGCTAGTGTAGCAAAAATTATTTAAAATTCGAGCCGCACAAACAGGCGTTTTAGTAAATCAAGCAATTCTGCCAATTTCTTTTTACGACTTGCTTTACTTTTTGTTTGTGCTGCTAGAGCTACCCACCAGAGCGTATACCTTCAATACCCCAAGGGGTCCTCAGAAAATAATAGTGTAAAAAAACAAGTAGCGCCACAAAAACATGCACGAATCTAAGATCATAAAAAGTTGTCTTTATTATGTACGCCCCTTTTCATGTAAGGTTCTAGGAAAAACAAATACATTGAGAACGATGTCCTACTGCAAGCAGTGCAACTCGTGGACTAAGTCCTCGGATTCCTTCGGTCGAAACGTGACTTTCCTATGCAATCTTGTTCATATTGATATTTATTTTAACGCAGAAAGACTTATTCTTAATTTTCCTATTGTTATTACGTTTATTACAATATACACCACAAGGTGCTGCCCTGATGTTCTTTAGGGTGATTTGTAGGGTTCAAATTTTTGCTTTTAAAAAAAGCTGTGAAAGTTACATTTATTCGATTGGTGCAGGTGAGCTATACGGCCAGTGACCATTATATATGGGTACAATTGTTATTAATGTATGTACATGTTGTGAAGTGAAGAAGTAAACGTGCTGCGGCGCGGACTGCGCGAACGTGCACTGGTACTTGCATGGCGTCTGGTTCGAGTATGACAACTGTCAATGAGAAATAAACTGTTGTATACTGACGCAGTGCAGCGACGCAGCTATCGGGGAGCGTGTGATGCAAGTACGGCTGAGTTTGCGGAATACCAGGAGCGTGTTCTCCTGTACTTCCTGACCAACGAGGTTGCCGAGAAAAAAACATCGGCAGTATTTCTGACAAGCTGGCGGGACAGCAACATACTCACTGTTACGAAGTCTGCTCACGCCAACGACAGGGAGGCGACGCTTACCGAAATCTTCGCAGCTCTCAATGGCCATTTTAAGCGCTGGGTATCGGAAGTTGTTGCAAGCTTCAAATTATTCTCAAGGCGACGGCACGAAGGCGCGGCTCTCAGTGACTCTGTAGCGGTGCTAAACAAGTTGGTAGATGACTGCAACTTCGGCACTACGCGCGACAGCTTGATGAGAGACCAGGTAGTGTACGGTTTTAACAACACGAGAATGCAGACACGGTTATTGTAATCGTCAAACTTGAACCTGGAGTCCGCCAAGCAACTGATCATTGCAATGGAAGTCGCAAGGAAAGACGCCCACACCCTCTGTTCCCAGGCTGCGTCGGCGGGCGCAGTGGAGATCATCAGCTTTGTGGAGCCGCCCAGACGGAATGCGGCTAACGCAATCGAATGTGGCTGTGATCGGTGCGGATATAAACATCAAACGTCCCTGTGTCGTCACCGGGCAAGCACCTGTTTCAAGTGTGGACGTCAGAGGCACATTGCAAGGGCCTGCAGAACGGCACAGACTGGCTGCTCTGCAGGCCCTTGCAAATGATACGCCGCGTGAAGACGTCTCAGTGGGCTGCAACCGTAGTTCCTGTGGTCAAGCAAGATGGCCGCGTACTCCTTTGTGGCGACTTCAAGATCAACAATAATCAAGTGACGGTCAGCAAACGTTATCCGATTCTAAGGATTGAGGAGCTGTTCGCGAAACTGAGCGACGGGGTGAAGGTAACCAAGCTCAACTAAAAGGACGTGCATCAACAAGTCCAGCTGGATGCACAGTCACAAGTATTGGTCGCGATCAACACTCTGAAAGGCCTGTTCAAATTTACAAGGCTTCCATTTGGCGTGGTGTCCACCCCTGCCTTATTCCAGCGAGAAATGGACAATCTCCTGGGCTATCTGCCGCACGTTGCGGTCTAATTCGATGACATTCTTGTGACCGGCGCAAGTGACTAAGATCACTGGAAGAGTGTGTGCTGGGTCCTCGGGCGCCTTCAGGAGGCAGGCCTTCGTTTGGAGCTAGCCAAGTGCGAGTTCATGAAGGTGCATGTGGAGTATTTAGGGCAAATTATTACGCGCAAGGGTATGCATCCCAGCCCAAAGATTGTCGAGGCTGTCCGCTTGGCCCCGAGACCGCAGGACGTGACAAGCCTCCAAAGCTACCTGGGCCTTCTTAACATTTATGGCAAGTTTATTCCCCGACTTTCTGCAGTACTGCACCCGCTGAATCGTCTGCTGGTTCCGGACGTACCATGAACCTGGACGTCATCTGAAGAGGAGGCTTTCTCCCAGAGTAAGTCCCTACTGGCATCAGCAGAAATCTTGGCCTTTTTCGACCCAAAGAAGAGTACTGTGCTGGTCCACGGACGCATCTCCGTGCGGTTTCGGTGCAATTCTTGCGCAGAGTTAGGCGTCGGGAAAAGAGCGACCTATCGCATTTGCGTCGCGGAGCCAGGTTGCTGCGGAGTAAAACTACAACCAGCTTGGCAAGAAGGCGCTTGCTATGGTGTTTGGAGTGACACGTTTCAAGTAGTATCTTTGGGGGCCTTTGTTTGAGGCGGCCACTGACCATAAACCACTACTGCGGCTGTTGGCAGCTGACAAGCCCATTCCCGAGTCATGTTCGCCATGTATGTTAAGCTGGGCATTGTTCTTGTCGGGTACAATTACACCTTGAAGTACAGGCCTGTCGGACAGATTCACCACGCAGACGGACTGAGTCGGCTGCCCTTACCTACAAGCGAGTTCAAGGTAGAGTGTCCCCCAGAGGTGTTCATGCTCCAAGAGTGTTGTCAGCGCACACGGTTGCAGCAGCTACGAGCAGAGATCCGTGCTTGTCACAAATGGGAGCAGCATTGTGGACTAGGCAAAGGCTGCCCTGTTGACAGCCGTGGACGCCATACGAAGCACGGTTACAAGAGATGAGCGTTCAGAGTAACTGTATTTTACTTTGAAGCTGATTGGTAGTCCCCACGTCTTTGCAGGCAGATGTGCTCCAGTTGCTACACGAAAGTCATCGAGGAGTCTCGAAGATGAAAGCCGTGGCCCGGAGCCATGTATGGTGGCTAGCTCTGGATGAGGACATCACGGCGGCAGTGGAGGCATGCCGTACCTGTTAAGAACATCAGCGAGCGCCAAGATCGGCACAAGAGAGGCCGTGGCCATTTCCGGAAAGGCCGTGGTCTCGACTGCATGCAGACTTTGCTGGACCCCTGAGAAACACCCACTTGTTCATTGCTGTCGACGCCTATTATAAATGGATCGAGGTATTTCCAGTCAGCCCATGCTCAACGTCTGTGACAGTTGATTGTCTGCGGAAGATGTTTGCTATTCAGGGGCTGCCGGATGTAGTAGTATCAGACAATGGTCCGGCATTCGTGAGCGAAGAATTCAGGAGATTCTTACGGAAGAATGGCATAAGACAAGTGCTGGTGCCCCCGTTCCATCCCGCGTACAATGGAGTGGCCGAAGGAGCAGTGCGGACGATTGAGCAAAAGTTGAAGAAGGCCGGATCAGGGGACCTCCATACGCAAATATTCAGACTGCTGCTGTCATACAGGACGCCGCCGCATGAAGTGACGGGCTGTAGTCCTGCTAAACGTTTGATATATCGGAAGCTTAAGACTGCGCTGGGCTTGCTGCGACCCGATGTTCGGACCACAGTGGATCTGAAACAGCTCCAGCAGGACGTGCGCAAAAATGAATCATTCACGAGGGTCACGGGTATTGAGCCTGGAATGCCAGTCTTTACTCGGAATTTCCAACCCGGCCCTTTGTGGGTGCCGGCTACTGTAGAGTCTGACCAGAAATTTTCGTTGACGCTGCGACTGCCATATGGCAGAGATTAGACAAGGCACTACGATCACATCCGCGTAACACCGTAGACCCCACAGCTCTGTTGGTAGCGTGGAACTCCCATTAAAGTCTTGCCCATGCACAGCAAGTGTCGACCAGCCCCTGTAGGCACAAATGCTGCTGACACCACAGCCTCGACGACAGAAATCTTTCGGATGTGGGCACAAATTTAACTGCAGTTTCTGAGGACGATATGCACCACGCCGCCGAGCCCAGTGCGTCTGGCCTCGCAGTCAATCTGGCCGCTGCTGACACCACAGCCTTCGACTACGGTTATACATCAGCAGACCCCAGTTCGTCGAGGTAGTCGAGCGCGCAAGCCCATGGTGCAGTTTTCGTCCTAAGCAATGGATGAATATCTTGCCGTGCATTATTTCTGTATATTAATTTTTGTTGTTTTCTAAGAAACATTTGGCCGTGCATGTTTTTTGCGTATTTTTGTATAATATATAATTCACTACTTCTTGTGAGAGGGGAAGAAGTGTTGTGAAGTGAAGAAGTAAACGTGCTGCGGCGCGGGCTGCACGAACTTGCATTGGGACTTGCATGGGCATTGTTCTTATCTTCCGAATCTTTGCTTTGCGGCAAAGTTCGTGAAATCACCATCGTTCGATTATGACAGTAGATTAAGTAACATTTGTTAAATAACTTTCTTATTTGGCGAAGATAAAAATCTGGTTCCAATCATAAAACGTCATCAGCGTCATCTAAAACTACTAAATGTGTACATTTTAGAAACAATTTACAGGAGGACGCTTACGCTTTGTCTCTAAGAATGGAACGCGACATATAAACATACAAACGCTCACTCGTTACCAACCATGCAAGCGTGTCTGCGTGGCCTAATTCTTCTTCCGGGGGAAGGCGATCGGTAGGTGAATCATGAGCTCAATCGGAGCGGTGATAGCGGCCCAGCAGGGCCGTGGTGACAGGCATGACGCTTCTACTTCGGATTATCAGATTATACTGCCTCCCCTGCCGACTGGATCTGCAATGCTGAACACCGTATTTCTGCAAGCTGACATCCACTGGCGCCTTTACCATGTCGAGGACTTCCGCGACGCACTGGGCGACCTGGAACTGCTCCTCGGGGTTCTCACCTTGAGGGGGGGGGGGGCGTTCCAGATGAATCTCGTCTGGGCTGTGACTTTCAAGTCACCTGAGGGTAAGCGGAAGGCCCTTGCGGCGGGCGACCTCGTAATCAAGGGCCAACGATGCGTCGTTGTCGACCCAGGCAACCGCGACATTCGCGTCAAGCTCCACTGGCTCCTGTACTACGTCCCCGACGACGAGGTGAAAGACCGCACCCGAACCTTACGGCACGGTGTCGAAATGGGAACCGAGAAGTGGAGGATGCAGGGCGTCATGGACTGCGGGTCGATGACACGCGCGGCCGTCATCCGGCTCAACCCTGGGTTCGGGTTGGACAAACTGCCAGCATCAGCGGCGTATTGACCGGAGTGCAGGTGCTCGTCGTGGCGCCGGGCAGGGCTCCACTCTGCCTGCGCTGAAAGCGGACCGGCCATATCCGCCGCGACTGCCGGGTACCGAAGTGCCAGTCCTGCCATCTGATTGGTCACGACGCAGCCCACTGCGTCAAGACCTACGCTGCGGCAATGGGCCCCGGAGCTGGTCAGGCCAACGCTGAGCACCTCTTGGACGAGGCGGATTTGGAGGAGACAATCAAGGGAGCGGTTCCCTCTACCAGGACGCCTGTGAGTGGAGCCTTCCAGAAAGTTGACCCACCGGGTCGGAGCACCCGCTCAAGACGACTGACGCCACCACCGCAGCGAAGCCTGACGTGGCGTCAGCCAGAAAGCACGAGGCGACGACAAGGACGGATGAAGTGACGACGAAAGACGTGCCGACGAAAGCGACTGAGGGGCAGCAAGGCAACAAAGTCAGCACAGTCAACGCCAGTGCGCTCGCCTCAAAGCGGCCGCGTGAGCAGGACTCCGACAGTCCAAAGGTTGGCAACGATTCAAGCCAGTCTGAACCACCAGTGAAGACTGCGAAACAGAGAAAGGGCCCCACGACCTTTCCCGAGCTTCGTGTCTGAATCGAGAGGTCCCGGAGAAGCCGGCCGGTTGATGCGGCCTCAAACCAGCACCTGGTGAGAGCCTCTCGACAATGTGAATCCCTGTTTCGCGAGGACGTCCAGCCTTTTCGATAAACTGAAGGTCGCGACGCTAAACGTCCACGGGTTTGCCTCGCGTCGCAAACAATACCAGGTTAGAAGCTTCTCATTGACAACGAGATCGACGTCATCGCGATTCAGGAGACGAAAGTTCAAAGTGATCAAGAGAGTGCGCGCCTACTGGATACTTTTCAACATCATTTTGAAGTTTGCGTATCGCGCGGAAATGATATGTCTGTGGGATTTATTTTGTTTTTCGAAAACTCGTTGGAGGCACAAGTTGAATTTGTCATTGCCGACAGTGTAGGGCGTTTTTTTATATTTGATTGTATCTTTGCCAATGTTGGGTACGGATAATTAATATGTAAGCACCGAATGACTCAAATGCAAGAAAAGTGTTCTTCGAGGACATCTATTCTTATTTAGACTGTCACAGAAAGAATGTTCGTTTGGGTGACTTCAATTGTGTACGGGACGCACGGGACCGATCCACTCAACGCTGTCAACACGGTAGTAGCATAAAAGTTTTAGAAGGCATGATAACGCAGTTTATGTTACAGGACGTTGCTAATTTCCAAAGGCGTACCGAAAGTGTAAGGTATACGCATTTTCAGCCCTCAAGCCATGCTCGCCTTGACGGAATGTATGTGTCTATTGAAGCTTTAACTGGCTTTGACGACTTCGATGTGTTACCAGTCTTTTTTTTCCGATCATGCTTTGGTCTCTATTGTTGTCGGCGAGAAATATAAAGAAACACTGCTTCCGGTCGGAACTGTGGAAGCTTAATAACAGCCTTCTCCAGGATGAGGTGTTTATTGAGAATATCGACTTATTGTTCAGCGAAAATACTGATGAGAATAGCACCACGCATGAAAGATCGAAACAGCTTAAATTTGAATTTAAATTATGTGCACTTGAACCGCTCCAGCGCCCTTGTACACTGAAAAAATCTGAGGAAAAGCTGCTTCTCACAGACCTTCAAAGGTTATGTAAACTTGAATACGAAAATCTTGGAAGGCTCGCGGATCAGCTTAAAACATAGTTAAAAATAAAATCGCCGAACTAAAAGCCGAAAGTATAAGGCCTGGTTCACACTTGCGGAATCGGCGGGCGAATCGTGCAAGAATTCGGCCGCAGAGCGTAGCGTCCACTGTGCATTGCCGCGGCCGACTTCCGCTCGGCGGCAGCGGATTAGCTGTAAGTGTGAACCAGGCCTAAAGGACCCTTACTCAAGCCCGCGCTGAAAAATACATTCTGGGCGAGCCTCCAACCAAACGAGAATTAAGTGCAGACGCACAAAAGTAAAGAAGAAAACACATTTGAAGCGGAACTCGATGGCATGCTGAGGAGGCGTCCCGAAGCATAGAAAAATCATTTACTGATTACTACAGTAATCTCTTCCGGTTGCAGCGATCACGGCAGTGACTCACGACTTGAAGACCATCTCGTGGTAATGCCACACCTCAGCGACGAGATAAAGGAATGGCTTGGAGAGCCTATAAGTGTGGACGAGATCGAGTGAGCAATTGACAAGCTGCGACAAAAATTCTCCGGGGCCCAATGGGCTGACTGCCGTCTTTTACAAGAAATATAAACACCTCGTAGCTGGTCATCTTCATGCTGTATAAATTGAGGCGTACGAAATGAAAACGTTGCTGCCTTCTTTTCTAAACACGCACACTGTACTGATTACCAAAGAAGACGACGAGCAAAAGTTAAGAAGCATCCGTAACTATCGGCCGATAGCATTAGCGAACGTCGACTACAAAGTTAATAATGAAAGTTTTAGCTCTGCGATTACAAACTGTTATTGGTGAAATAGTAGGAGAGTACCAAACCGAATGTATTAAAGGACGGTCCATTTTGTCAAATATTCACACTGCAAGAAGTATACTAGAATTGTGCGATGAGGAACTAGATCAGGTAGCCATGCTCCAGATTGATCTGGAAAAGGCTTTCGATCGTATGCAACATCATGTACATTATAAAATACTAGAACATGTTGGAGTTGGCAAAATTATTCTTAGTTTTGTTCAAATTGTATACACTAAGTGTTTACACTAAGTGTATACACAGCTCGTTGTTAACGGCAAACCGACACCGTGCATTAGTGTCAAGTCATCAGTCAAAAAGGCTGTCCGTTGTCGCCGTTGCTGTTTAGCATTTATTTAGAGGCATTTTGCGGAAGCGTGATAAATAACAGTCTCGTTAAAGGTTTTTCACCCCAACATATAGAAATCAAACTGCTCGCTTACGCGTATGATGTTGCTCTATTTTGCAAGGATAAGAGAGGTATTGTCGAGTTAGCACGCAAGGTGAATGACTATTGCGAAGTGACTGGTGCGGCTGTCAATTGGCAGAAGTGTTGTGGCCTTTGGCATGGAACATGAGCCACTAAACCCGATGTTTTTCAAGGCATAAACTTTACGTCGGCGCCGACCAGGTATTTAGGTGTTCCACTGCAGCATTACGAAAACTCCAATGCGTTCTGGACTTCGGTAGTTGAGGAAACACGCGAGAATGCTAGTAAATGGAGAGGATGGGTAATGTCCATTTTCACGTGCGCGACTGTGTGTAATATTTTTTAACTTGCGAAATTTCGGTAGGTTCTTCAGGTTTTTGCGTGCTCTACATTAAAACGTACAGAAGTTGCACCGCGTCTTTGCTGTGTTTATCTTGGCAGTCTGGATGCGAAAGTGTGCGTCGTGATAATTTGTTTTTTCGCGGTTGTAAGGGGGGATGGTCATTGTCTCACGTGTTTGTAAAGCAAGTTGTTTCGCGTTTTATGTTTCTTAGAGAGCAAACCAACCCCTTCCTTTGTGCTGTAATTCAGTACAGACTGCAAGAGCACCTACCTATATTTGTTGTTTCTTCGTGTTGTCGCGAGCAACGAAGGCTTGGTTGTTTTCTTCGTAAAGTCATTGATGCGTACCATTTTCTAACCGTACGTTTCACCCAGAAGTATTTGTCGAGTGTTTCGCGAAAGCGTTTAACGCGTGATATTACTGAGAGTATATTTCCAATGCCTGTGTACCGCGCTGTGTTTTATGCAGCTCCAAAGCAGGACGTTTTGTCCAGAGTCAAAAAGATGCCAATCGCGCCGTGCATAAAAACATTTTCTTTAAGTTACACACAAAGTGTCTTACCCGTGAAAACGTGGCTGGACCACGTTTTCACGTAGTCTATCCACGTGTAGTATGCCGCAAACTATTGAACGCGTATTCCTAGACTGCTAGTACGCTTTACTGTTCTTGGACGTCCTCCAGCGGACTTCTAAAAGATTATTTTCCGTCAATGCCACGTCGGTATTAGGTTTCTTCCCGTGGAGAAAAATAACGGAATTCCTGCGGATCTTGTCATGCTCCTGGGCCTGCATGCAATATGAGCGAATGCAGAATGGCTGTTAGGGCATGCCGATGTGGACGTGCGCCTGCTAAGCTAAGGTTGCATGTTATAAAATCTGTCTGCAAACTCAAATCTGTCTATTGCTATTTAGAGTGCCCGACTGACTGGAGGCCAACTCTGGATGTACTAGAGAACTTAAAAGAATTTTAGTTTTTACGCGTACTGTACACCGTGTATGTAATTTTACCATTTTGTGTGAATATTTTTTTTGTCAAAACAGGCACAAAAGTGTTTGCGTGACCTACTCTGGTAGCGTGTCTGGCTCGCCACCGAAGGGTCATGGGTTCGAAGTCCGCCTCCACCTAAAATTCTTCACTTTGTTTTCTTCAAGAAAACTGAATTAATTTATAAAGCGAAATCAGTGAAGACCTGCTGCGACCTTTATTTCACATTACATGTCATGTCTTAATCACTTTCATTCCACGCGTGACGTCACCTTTCACTTGAGCGTTGTGGGTTCCTTGAAATTCCCGTACGAGGTCATGTGGCCGTGACGTCATGATTTCTTCGACCAATAAGGATTTTTAGGTCCATCTGACGCCGACGACGGTCTTTTCTGCGACACGAGCCCCTTAAAGCTTTCGCTTTAAAATTGGGGTTGCACAGTGGTACGCAGAAGGTACCATATGTGCAACGGGCGCAAGGCTAGTGGTACACCTTCGCGGTTATTCCGTCTTTGAGCAAACGCATTCAAAGGGCAGCATCACGCCCATTGAACGAGTGGTGACCTTAGCACACCACAGTACTTCCCACATGCCCCATGTTTTTGAAGATTTAAAGTGTCTGAAGTCAGCAGAATCGATCTAAAATGAACCACGAAAATCGACGTCTGCACGAAGCAACCTAAGCTTTTCGTCAAGGCTGTATTTCACAGGTCCGTTTTTTCTTGTAAAATTACAAGGCGTACATTCTTTCTGTAAGAAATAGTGCTAAAAATACTGGCCAGGGTCAACGGCAGACGGTGACGCAGACGACCGAGTCGAGTGGTAGGGCGCGTTTGGCGCACGTACTGATAGATGGCGTCGAGGAGCAGCGTCGAAATGTGTGGCCAACCACCGAAAAAAGCAGACGACGCAGAGACGTAATCAGTCGGAAGCGAGAACGCCGTCAATATGCAATCGCGTTTTTTTTTTTAACTTGTCTAAAGACATGTTAGAAACACTAAAGTCTAGCTTTTAGAGTACGCATTTATGTTTTAAACCGAAGGTACACTACAAAAAGATTTAGTTCATTTTAGGAAATCACGGTCGTCGCAAGCTGTCTCGATGAGAAGGTAGCGCCATCTATCAATACGCGCGCTAAACGCGCCCCGCCGCTTGACTCAGTCGTCTGCGTCGCTGTCTGCCTTTGACCCTGGCAAGTTTTCGACACTATTTCTTACCCAAAGGAAGCTACGCTTTGTAATTTTACAAAAAGAAACGGACCTGTAAAATACACCTTTGACGAAAAGTATATATTGCTTCATGGTTTCTTCGATTTTTACGGTCCATTTTGGATCGAGCTTGGTGACTTCGAAACACCCTATATTTATTTAGTAGTTTTATACGACGCTCAGCAAGTTTCCAATAAAACCATACGTTTAATTCTCACTAATTAAAAAGTATAGTTTATTAAGGTTGAAGTTTGGGCTAGTTGATATTACAAATATAAAAGAAAACAGCGCGAAGACGAACCTAGAAGGCAACCTACAGGACACAGCACTAGACTCTCAACTGAAGTTTATTTAAGTTGGCATCAAGTGTAAATAGTATACATGTCACCCAAATAAATTAAATAAAAAATTACCGCATCTCCACGTGGTGAATGATGTTGATTGGGGCGAAGCTCTGGTGGTGCTTGTCTGCGTAGACGCTGAGCCGCAGCATGCCGAGCCTTTAGTTCGTTTTCATCCATGTCATAAAGAGAATGTGTGGTATGGAACGTGGTTCGGTACGCATTTGAGTATTTGACTGCAGCGCCCTCTCGTCTATAAACGTTGAGCCACTGCATGCAAAGTTTAACGCGATTATATACGCATTTGACCGCAGCGCCCTCTACTGTATAGACGTTGAGCGGCAGCGGCTACATGCAACGATCCATCCATGACATCCCCAGCTCTTGAGTTACTACCGCATCTCAGGGCCCCTACTCGTCCCGCACTCGTGGCCGAGTGGTTAAGGCGATGGATTAGAAATCCATTGGAGTGTCCCCGCACATGTTCGTATCCTGTCGACTGCGCAAACAGAATTTTTTTTTCATCTTTTTTTTTCTTTTTTTTACACGAGCACGTGAGCACGTAGCTCACGTGCTCGTGAGCACGTGAGCTCACGAGCAGGAGCAGGAGCCCGGACGCAGGAGCTACGGACCTACGGACATGGCTAGCCCCTAAGGAGCTTTGCCCCTAAAACACAAGACATACATATCACGTGTTTACTACAAAATCGTCAATGGCATGCCCTCGTCGTTCAAAAACTTGCCGCTCTTTATCGGAAAGCAAAATCGAAGGCGCGCTGAAGCAGTCTGGCTCCAGTTTCGCAAAATCGTTTGCTTCAGTAAAAAACAAACAAAAACACCAAAATCGATTCGTGGCTTGTGTGGAGGGATTTGTCTACTTCATTCCGTTTTCATGCTGCCGTAGTTATGTCTGTCAAACTAAAGTACCTAAAGAAGAGCTTCGTACAAGTAGCGACACTCTTTGAAGCGCCGACTGCATGACGGTGCAGGCTTTAGGAAGCGAATGGCGGCACACAGCAGGGGTTTGCACTAAATGACGCCATTTTTGTTTAGAAGATTGTGATTTGTCATTTTTATTGGCTGTCGTTACGTGTAAAAGATGCATCAAGGGATTTTGGGTCAAAAAGGACGTTGCCTAAACGATCGGCTCGGGGAACACCGGTACAAAGTTTTTACATTGTACCGGTCTTCCCGCAGAGCCCTTATGTACACGCATGGGCTTCTGGAATTATCAGTGTAGAAGGTTCGGCGTGTAAAACATTCTGACCTCGAACACGGTTCTCGAATTTACCAGAACAGTACGTTAGAGTCAACAAAATGCGTCCCCGCGACCAGGAATCGAACCCACGTGTTCTGCGTCTAAGGCACGAGCGGTAACCGTTAGGCCACGAGCGCGCTGCTGCTTGGTCAGCTGCGCTTGCGGCAATATCAGACGATGCTCATACGTCTACAGGTCACTCACGGAGCATATTTATGCCCGGGTAATAGCTGCACGTGTTGCACCTTTTGTCTCAGCTACCATCTTTTCTAGTGAAAGAAAAATAAAATGATTGATTTTTTGATAAGCGTGGAAAGGTATGTATTACGTCCCCCCTGCCTTATAACCTACCTGTACAAACCGCATTAGTGTAGCTTTCACGGTGTTCTTTTAATTTAAAAATCCTAAAAAGACATTTTATTCTGTATAGTAAAAAGGGAAAAAATACACATATGAAGAGATAAGGTACTCCCGAAAGTGTAAAGAAAGTTGTGAGTAAAATGTTTCAAGATTAATGACCTAAACCGTACTAATGAAAAACATTTTTCCTTTCTTTTTTTACAATTTTTTGTCCGCCACTGATTATCATTCGGAAAAACAAACAACGAGGTGTTTCTTTTCCTTGAGAATCTTACAATCATTATTATTTGAACCGAATAACCATTCTAAGTAGTCATTTTTTCAGCAGTCGATTGAATGAATCATCTGAGCGATCTCGAAGGGAGGCGCGAGTCGAGAAACCACACTGGAAATAATATTTATCCTATCTGATCTCATTGAGTTTGAATATACCCAATTTTAATATTGGTCATTTGATTTATGATGGGTGGATACTTTCTAATTGACTAGTTATAGGAATATGTTGCTTCACGTGGCAGATGAGTTATCATCTTCCAATCTTATGTTTTTTTGAAAGATTTAAGAAATCTGTGTGTCTGCTCCTCCTTTAACGTACCGATCTATTACTAAAGAAAACCTCGACATAATCTACAATTTGGTGTCAAATACTAATAGGGAGTTTGCATGTTAGGAGCGTGATCCACACGTACCATATGATTTCTTCGTGAAAAGGATTATATTATTGTATGACCGAGCATTTCCGTTAAGAACACTCGAAAAAAAAACATAGAAAGTAAAAAAAATTCATGGGTAACTCTCACATTTCATAGGAGAATAAAGACCGAGATCGTTTGCACGATAAATTTATAAAGCTCGGAGACAATGATATCTAGATTAACTACAAGAAACTCCGTAATAAACTGAGCTCCGACCTGAAAAAGGCACGACGTGAATATTATACAAACAAATTAATGAGCATTCTAAGGGATCCCAAGAAAATATGAAGCACTGTGGGACGTTTGATCTTCAGAAATAGAAATGCACCTCTAAGTGAACTCGCGATTGACGGAATAAGCTACACAGGTAAACAGCTCTCTGATATATTTACACCCATTTCTTAACGCTAGGTGCACCCTCCTTTCCCCAAACCAGTGTAGGCAATGTCACGTCATAGATATGTCAGGGCACATCTAACTCTATTTTCTTTTCGCCGACTGTTGAGGAAGAAATGCTCACACTGAATGCTATCCTTAAACATAGCACAGCTGCTAGGTGAAGACGGCATTAAAGCCAAATCAATCAAAGCCATATCCACGATTATAGCTGCTCATTAACACAGATAAGTAACGTAGTATCTTTGTCAACAGGTTGTTTTCCCAACCGAATTGAAAGTAGCGCGAGTCTGTGTTATACATAAGGGTGGTGTACAAAGCGACCTCAACAATTCTAGGCCAATCTCAGTATTACCTGTGTTTTCAGAAATTATGGAACACGTAATATAGAGCCGATTGATTAGATTTTTTTACAAAACATAAACTATTTACAGAAAAGCAGTTTGGTTTTCAGAAGAATAAGTCAACAGAAATGGCACTCGTTAACAGTAAAGATAAAATTATTACGAATATTGAAAATAAACAATACACAATCGGAATAGTTCCTTGACTTTAAAAAAGCTTTTGAATCAATTAAGCATGAAATAATTTTAAATAAACTCAGATTATACGGGATAAGAGGAAAAACGCTAGAATTAGTGTCTATTTACTTGAGCTGTCGGTCACAATTCACCATTTTTAACGGCGTTAAATCAGATCTTAAACAAATAACATATGGTGTTCCAGCAGTGTTCCATTTTAGGACCCTTGTTGTTTCTTGTTTATATTAATGGTATAGTTAATATTTCTCAAAACGCAGAAATAGTATTATATCTAGATGATTCGAACGTCTCTTTTTTCACACACCTGATCTTCGACAACTTGAATATACGTCCAATGATTGGTTAAATGAATTATCTACTCGGCTAATTACAAACCAGCTTGAGTTGAACATTTCAAAACCTAAATATATTGTGTTTAGGCGAAAAAATAAATTACTTATCACTGACATTGACATTAGGTTTAATTCCTACCAACTAGAAAAGGTTGAATCTATAATGTTTTTGGGTGAGTGGTTTCATGAAAACTTATCCTGGACAACTCATATATCCAAACTATGTCTAGTCCTTTCCAGATCGATCGGCAGTATGCACAAAGTAAGACATTTATTACCAATATGGCTAAATCGTCAAATAAATATATATGCACTTATTCACTATTGTGATGTATCCCGGGCGAAGCCCAAGCGTATCTGCGTCGGAGCACAAGCACGACACGGAGTAGCTTCTGGCAGTTGTTTTTTAATGGCGCCTCGAATCCCAATGCCCGTGCAACCGTACCGTGCCCAAGGCCCGTGCTCTTGGAAAGCGCGGGTAAGCACGTGCGCCTGGCAACGACCGCTATCGTCTACCAGCCGATACATGACACTTCCCCCTCACTTGGCTGTAGTTCCAAATCTTTCTGGTGGTCGTCGCACACGGGTGCTGGCGCGGATGGATCGGGTGGGTGCGAGTTGCCCTTGAGGTGCGCTCGGTGCCTCGCTGGGCTCCATGGTCAAGTCTGCGCTTGGCACTCGCTGGGCTCCATGGTCAAGTCCCATACTGGCGAAAAGGCGGTGCTCGTTCTGTTCTGTGACGTGGAACTTCTAGCACGTATATCCTCTATGTGTCGTCGTGTCTGTCCCTGATCGGTGTCGATCATCCACGATCGAGGACCCAGATGCCGAGTAATGGTACCCGCCATCCAGGTGCGTCCGCTTGGAAACTTCCGTATCCAAACTTCTTGTCCCACCGAATATTTTCTGGGTCTTTCGAACTTGTTGGAGGTTCATAGCTGGGTCCTTGAAGGAGTCTCTCCAGCGGAGATGGCAACTCGCGACCAAGTAACATCCACGCTGGTGTTTTTCTGTCGCTGTGTGTACAGTAGTGTGCTGTTTGTATAAGAACCGTGCCAGCGTACATCTCACCCCATCTTTTCCTCCCTTCGCCAACGCCTTCTTCAATTGCTGGATCATTCGTTCAGCCTGGCCGTTGGTTGCAGGATGATAAGGGGCGCTGGTGATCGCTGCGACACCGTTGGAGCGATAGAAGGTCTTAATCTCTTCCGATACAAAGGCGGTCCCGTTGTCTGACATTATTTTGCGTGGTATGCCGAAGGTTGATAACACGCTTCGCAATTCTGAAATAACTGTCGATGACGTCATATTCCGAACTGCGCGAACTTCTAGCCATTTAGAGTAGGCGTTCACTACAGACGAGGTCGACTTGTCCATCAATTGGCCGGCAAAATCTAGATGTATTTTATTCCTTGGCGCCGCAGGCCTTTCCCACGGTGGGTTTTCCGCCTTAGATAGTGCTCTCTGGTGTACTTGGCACGTGTCATGTTTGGCTACACAAAGTTCGGATCTGTTTGTCTATTCCGGGCCACTACAAGTAGCTCCGGGCATGTGGTTTCATGGCCACGATGCCTCGGTGTCCTGCGTGTAGAGAGTGCCAGTGGCCTGAGATCTCATTGACGCGGGAAGGACCACGCGTGCTCCCCAAATGAGACAGCTGACGATGGATCGAGAAATCGGTTGCCTTGAGCTTCGTATGCGATGAAGCGATCACCCTCCAATTGTTTCACCTCGCCATGTTTGACAGCTCGGTGCTTCAAGAGTATAAAGACTTCGAGCGCTTGAGAAGCGTAGTAGTGCACTAAAGTTAGCACTCGTGGAGAACGTACAAAGCTAGCGGTTGCGATAAGGCGGCCGCGCAATTTTTTCGTCTCTTATCTAGCCCCAGCCTTGTACCTGCTCCACGAGCGGTAATTTAGTGCACTACTACGCTTCGCACGCGTTCAACGTCTCTCTGAAAATTACTGATTTAGTGGTTTTCGATGACGCTGAGCAAGTTTCTAATTGGAACTATATGTCTATTTTCATTAATTAAAAGGTTAATTAACAAATTTTAACTAATTAGCCGACTGATCGTTACGATTAGTCCCCTATACTATGTCCCCCTGGCCTTATAACTCACCTGCGCAGACCGCATTAACCTAGCTTTCATGGTTTGTTCTTAAAAAATCTGTTAAGCTTAAAAAAAACACCTGTACATATATATGGGCGGTTTCATTTGGATTCAGGCAACGAGTGGCAGTCGTATTTTTATTTTGCTTCAAATTTTTATATTTCGTGGAGCATATTCCAAGAAGAACATTCCTTTTTATTTTAATGTCCTGGCATGATTAGTTCCTGAGAAAAGAAATCTCAAAGAAGCGGGAAAGAACTACGAGGTTTTGACGATTGTCGTGTGTGGCCTTTTTGAATCACTCTCAATCTTAAAGTATTCAAAAGAGAGCGTCTATATTTTTTTAGTGTGAGATATATGCAAGTAGGTAAAACGACATTATAACTGCTATTTATTATTAGTCGCTCCAATTTTTGTAAAAACTCCCAAACATGCCTCCGCGAACAACTGTAGACCTAAATTGCGGATTTTATTTTTGAGTCGACTATGTTTAGTATCGTTTTTAAAATAATACCACGTGTAGAAACGTTTCATTGCCTTCCAAATTAAACAACAGTTAGTGTTCTTATCATGTACGTGTACTGAGAAATAAATTATGAAACAGAGAGGGTTTTCACTTTTCGTTCAAATTCAGCACGCTGTATAAAACAAACAAAAAACATTTTTATTTGTTTTAATTTTTTCGCGTCGCGTTTTCTTACACCCTTGTTTTAGCCAGAATACATTTCGTTAGAGGTATTTGCCTTGGTTTTGAGTTTTAAGCCTCTAAATATGCTAAAAAAGAGCAAATGCCGATGGTGGGATTTGACGATTTTCGTGTGTGGCGTTTTTGAACCACTCTCAATCTCAAGGTATTCAAAAGAGAGTTTCGATATTTTTTTATTGTGATATATATGCAAGTCGCTAAAACGGCATTTCATCTACTATTCATTATTCATCGATCCAATCTTTGTAAAAATCTCCAAACATGCCTCCGCGAACAACTGTGACCTAAACTGCGGATATTTTTTTTTAGTCGACTATGTTTAGTTTTGTTTTTAAAATAATACTACGTGTAGAACCTTTCACTGCCTTCCACATTATGTAAAGTTCGTCTCTTAATCGCGTACAAGTACTGAGAAATAAATTATGAAACAAAGAAGGTTTTCAGTTTTTGTTCAAATTCAACACGCTTAAAACAATTAAAAAAAAACTATTTTTTTCATTTTTTGCGTTGCGATTTTTTGCAATTTTCTTTTAGCCAAAATAGATTCTGTTAGAGGTTTAGGCACTAGTTTTGAGTTTTAAGCCTCTAAATATGCTAAAAAGAGCAAATGTTGATGGTGGGATTATAGGTTATAGCTGTATATTTTATTCTTTATTATAATATTCTAAGGGACGTCGAATAAATACTTATATCAAACACATGAATGTCGTTATGCGTATAATAACAAGTTTGCGATTCCAAACGTCTAAACACTATAAAATCGCAACTGCCGAAAGCGGGTTTTCAGACAATTTCCGCCGGTGCCATGATTGGAGGGGCCTCAAGCCCAAACCCTATGCGCTACATAATCTATACTACGTTAGAAATATCAAAGTATAATAATGTAAAACATTAGAGTAAAATTCACTTCCTATTGGAAAACTAGATTTTTAAATGCTAAATTTTATATTTTAATGCAAAATTCATGTTAACAGAGCCGAATCATTTTTCAGCATATCTAAAGGCTTAAAACTCAAAACCAGTGCATATACCTCTAACGTATTGTATTCTGGGTAAAATAAGGGTGTAAAAAAACGCGAAGCAAAAAAAGAAAGAAAAAAATTAAAAATATTTTTTATACAGCGTGCTGAAATTGAACGAAAAGTGAAAACCTTCTCTGTTGCTTAATTTATTTCTCACTACTCGTACGTGATTAAGACATAAACTTTACATTATGTGGAAGGCAATGAAAGGTTCTACACGCGGTATTATTTTAAAAACAAAACTAAACATAGTCGACTAACAAAAAAAAATCCGCAGTTTAGGTCACAGTTGTTCGCTGAGGCATGTTTGGGGATTTTTACAAAGATTGGATCGACGAATAATAGATAGTAGTTGAAATTTCGTTTTACAGATTTGCATATATATCACAATAAAAAATATAGAAGCTCTCTTTTGAATACTTTGAGATTGAGAGTGGTTCAAAAACGCCACACACGAAAATCGTCAAATCCCACCGTCGGCATTTTCACTTTCTTACCATATTTAGAGGCTTAAAACCCAAAACCAAGGCAAATACCTCTAACGGAATGTATTCTGGATAAAAGGAGGGCGTGAAGAAAACGCGACGCGAGAAAAATAAGAAAATTAAAAATGTTTTTTTTTATAACAGCGTGCTGAAATTGAACGAAAAGTGAAAACCTTCTTTGTTTCATAATTTATTTCTCAGTACACGTACATGATAAAAACACAAACTTTGTTTAATTTGGAAGGGAATGAAAGGTTCTCCACGTGGTAGTATTTTAAAAACGATACTAAACATAGTCGACTCAACAATAAAATCCGCAATTTAGGTCACAGTTCTTCGCGGAGGCATGTTTGGGGATTTTTACAAAGATTGGAGCGACGAATAATAAATAGCAGTTATAATGTTATTTTACCTACTTGCATATATACTACACTAAAGAAATATAGACGCTCTCTTTTGAATACTTTGAGATTGAGAGTGATTCAAAAACGCCACAAACGACAATCGTCAAAACCTCGTTGTGCTTTCCCGCTTCTTTGAGATTTTTTTTCTCAGGAACTAGTCATGTCAGGACATTAAAATAAAAAGGATTCTTCTTCTAGAAACATTCTCCACAAAATATAAAATTTTGAAGCAAAATAAAAAATATGACTGCCACTCTTTGCCTGAATCCAGATAAAACCGCCCGTATATATATATATATATATATTTTTCTCAGCGTTGCACTGATATTTGTATGCGGCCTGGTCAGGTGAATTCTTTCACCTTTTGTCCCTGCCACCCCAACCAAAATGGCTAATAAATGAAATGAATGAATGAATGAATGAATGAAAATTCAACTTGAATATCATTTCAGTACATTGTTTACCATACACTGCACACTCTTGTAATAATATTTTAAATGCAGTACTTGCAATCTGCGCCATTGTTTGATTCCATCCTGGAGAAGGCACGTAAGTTAATCATCACTCCAGCGCTTTACTATACACTGGTCAAATCGTTTAAATCACAGTACGAAATGAAATCTAGAGACCCGATATTTCAATTGTATACATGGGTTCTTCCATGTCGAATATTAATATTAAAATCAAAAGCCTCATCTATTCTTTTCAAGCTTCGAAAACTGGTTCACTCAACAAAACAGATTTGCAAATACTACTATTATTACGGCGACAAAAACAAAAAAGCAGAAATAAACCACACAATTTTCAATCAGGGTCCAGTTGCCCACCGGCTCTTGCCGCAAAACAAAGCACTACAAAGTCTCTAGGACTTCATTCTGATTGTTGACTCCTGAGAAGAAAGTTGTTTTTTGCTAGAGGTTAAAGTTCAAGCGTTAAAATGTTGAGCTGACTTCCATTTTAATATATTTTTTTATACTTCCGAAGGCAGCGAACGATTTTGCTTGAATAATAAACAGCCACTCCACAGAGGCTAATGAGAAAGGAAAGCAAAAATTTAAAACTCGCGCGATAAAAAAAGAAAAAAAAGTTGTCGAGCTCAGCTTTTTGATGGAGGATATTGTCCTTAGCGTGTACGCCGTCTTTGCAGCATACGCTTCTGGCAACGCGCTTATTGTGCCCTCTGATTGATGAAGGTTTTCTGGTATGTGTACTTTTTTTTTTGTCTCGGCGCCATGAATTTTGTTTCTCGTCTGACGACCATCCCTTTTCAAGCCTACAATCTTCTCTTAAATATAATTGAGCACAAATGGAACTATATTTCTTATATAAAAACTAGTGTTCATTGTTCTCAAAGGAGAAAAGAAAACAACGTTTCTGAGCCTTGATGAAATCCTGTGTCATTATTAGAGGTACAATTGAAACATTAATGGCGTTGGTTTGTGCCTTTAGCGCGAAGCTCGTCCTAAACTAAGACGGCCCGCAGTCCTGACATATTTTTGCAAGTCTGTACAGTTTTTGTTTTTATTATTATGAGCTACAAAAACACTATGAACACAGTGATAATGATTTCGTCACATTTTCATTTTACCTTGTACTTTAGGAAATTCAAGGATTATTAGTATTACATAAAAGCTGTATACTGTAACGTTGATATTTTCTGGTTGGAAGGCTCAAATTTTGAGCAAAAGTTAGGCACTTATGTCCTATTTAAACTGTTAACTTTTTGACGTCGAGATACTTTTTCGTCTAAAGATGTGTTCTAGTGGGCAGGTTTTGTGTTTAAAGGAATAGTATAAAAAAATGGTAAATGAGCAGGTTTTTTTTAAATTATCTAGCGGGAGCACGTGTACAGTGTTTACAAACTGTTAAAGTTTTGAAGCGTCATACGAAAATACTGTAAAACCCTTTAATTTCACAGCCCCTTATATTTCGCGAATCGGTCACAAAGGACAGAATCGCATTACTTAAATTTCGCGAATTCCAGATGCGCATTGAAATTCTTTAAGATCGATATTTTCGCGTGCCCTTAAATTTCACGAATTTTTCAATTCGCGAAATTGGCGAAAATTAAGGACTTGCGAACATTAAGGGTTTTACAGTATTGAAGACGAAACGCTGTCACTTTTCTTCTATGCGGCTTTATCTTTTTTGCTTTTTTTTTTCCACTCTTCGCGACATTTTGGCGGTGCCATATTGCAATTCTGAGTTACCTGACAAAGCTTCTCCAACGAGGGTAAGCTCTCATCCTCTGATCTCAATTCCGAGAAGCGTTAAAAGTCTGAATTGGAAAAGGAGGTGCTCAAATTGCCTCTACAGCGCGCAGCAGCCGACATGCCAAGAAGACCATCTCGCACGTATCAGCGCATCACGTGCGCGGAACATCGTAGTAGAAAACTAAAAAAAGCCCCCGGAAAACGGAACCTCTCGCCAATTTACCATTCCATAGTTCACCAAAAACACGCCAAGTGGCAACACCTCCCGCGATGCACGCTGTTTTGCGTCTAGGCGAGCCCATCAAAATGCTTAATCTCTGCCGTACATGTACGGTGACGACCTTCAAAGGGTTTTCAAGCGTACCTTCAAACGGAAGGCCTTCAAAGGGTTGAGACAGGTCCAAAGAGCACTTACAATAGGGTTAAAGTGGCTGTAAGACCTTTTTCAAGGGGTTAATGATTGCAAGCAGTGGTATTCGCGGCTACAGCCAAAGCCAGGGATTTCTACGATGAAATGTTGATAACAAGTTGTTCGCGACATGAGTAGATATTCACGCAATGAAAGTAGGTCCGACGAAAATTAAGTCGTATATATATATATATCGTTTTATTTTTGTGCTCTACCAAAATGATTAAGATATACAAACACAAAATCATCTTTCCCTCTCGTTTATTTTAGAGCATCCCGATGCCTTCTTCAACGACCATCTGGGCAACAATACCGGGTCCTGACAAGTACCGCCTTTCCTATTTTCACCGGGAGATTAAAGCGAGCTAATAAACACAGAAAAAAGCTGGCAACTCATCAAAAATATTTCGAACTGCCTTCTTCGTACGATATAATCGTATAATTTCATTCCGAGCGATATCATCGCGAACCACCTTCAATAACAGTTCTTTCAGAGCCGTGCCGTGCGCTCCCACACTTAGAGAAAGGGACGGCTTTTACAAGAACGCGCCAAACCATGACGCCAAACGCCGCGGCGCACGATACGGGCTTCCGGCGTGGATCCTCAGGAAACGGCTGCTCGAAAATACCGAAACATAAAGTTTTTCCTTCGTCTTAACTTTCATTGCTTTTCTTTAAAAAAATAATAACACGCAAAACAGATATACGAAATATTGCTAGAAAAAAAGGACATTGGAGAAGACGCAAACATAAATCCTAAAGACTTTTTTTTTTATCCAGGACAGAAGTTTCCAGGAAAGAACGGACACAACGGAGCAGCAACTTTTTTTCCGAAGAAGCCACTTGAAGCTGCAAAACCTTATACCAGGAACAAAATCGAATGTTCCCAAGGACAGGTTACAAACGAGACAGGACTCAAAATATACGGCAAGAAAGTATAAAAAAAAAGGACACCTCGAAGAAAGCGGCAGCGGCGGCATCGGGAATTCGGATCTAAAGTAGGCGAAAACACAGAGAGAAAGAGAGAGAGAGAGAGAGAGAGAAAAAAAGAGAGAGCTCCTTCAACATGCTACGCGATCGACGTCGCCATCTATCTCGGTAGGACGAAGCGCTTCGCCCCTTTGCCAAATGAAGAACGGCGATCGACCCATAACTGCGTCGACACAGAACAAAACGCGGCAGATTCTGACACCGCCAATACCAACAACGGAGACAATCCAAGAACAAAAAAAAAGGTCCATAAGAAACAGGAAGCGCGTGTGTTCGAAAGAAAAAAAAAAAACCAAGCGCGAAATAAAAAAAACAAGCAAAAAAACGGACAGCATCAATGCAGCGGAAAGGAGACAACTAATGTCTTGAGTCATGACAGAAAAACCGATAGACCATCTGCTGCGTTTGTTGGATGTCAATTCCTATCTCTGGCAATTGGGTGGGGGTCCCCACCGATGAAAAATGCCCCGGCTATCTTCTTCATTTCAAACACGCATTCTGAGGATACGTAGAGTCAAATTCCGCCGCTGCCATGCTCGTCTTTGCGTATTCAACAAAAGAATGACGTTTGACTTTAGTTTATTTATTTTTTTAGTTTGATGATTGAAGAAAGAGGGGGGGGTGTATTTGTAAGACGTGCTTGTTGATGCTTCTTAGTAGACTTTTTAGTAGGTTCGGTTATTGAATGTTAGACGCTTTACTGTTTACGTGCTATGAGTATGCTTCAGGTGTAAGTGATTATGTTATTACGAATAATAATTTATAATTAGTGTAGACAATGTTAGAAACCGAGAAAGACAGCTGTTACCAATGGCGTGAACTGTTTTCGGGCACAAGTTAGAAACTCTTTTTAATTTCAGTAAATTCATTTAACTATTCGTTTCGTAACCGAAGAACATACATGGGGCTTGTTTACGTGGCTCTTCTTGTTAGTTTGAACTCTGTTATGCATATTTGTATAGCATAAAATAAACAAAAGCCAATACTCGAAGAAGTGTCCTGGTCCTGATAAACCTAAAACATACTTGTCTTTGCTATAGCAATCTGCATTGAACTGCTTGGCAATAATAATTTCCAAATTAAGCACGCTAGAGTCTTGTGTGGAAACCTCGTGATTAAAATTTGTTTTCAATTTATTTGAAAAAAAGTACGCTTCAAAAATAAACTGCCTGAACAACATACCGGCTGGGCCAAGATGCCCCAAACACCCATCATCTGAAGCAGACGCGTCCTTGCAAACCAAAATATGAAGAAAGAAAACTTCACCTTTATTTATTTTAATAAAACGATAATAAAAAAAAACGTTACGAGTTAAAAAAAAAGAAACGCTGACAAGCGGGGATGGAAAAAAAAGAAAGAAAAATAAACAATATTTTGACCACTGAACTTCTTCGAAAGTGAGACACGTCCGCCCTCTTTCTTATATCTTCGATTTCTCTTCAACTTTTTCCTTGAATCGTTTTTCTTTTCTGTGTTTTTATGTACGTTTGATTTCGCAGTTTTTCATCCGGAATCCGTCACTGTCATCCGATTGTAGGCGTGCAGCGCTAGCCTAGGAACTGGCCTTTTTGAAAGATCGCTTTCTTCGATTCGTTGATACCGCGCTGCGTTTTGTAACCACGTAAAAAAATACATTCTCCGTGTTGGGCCGCTGTTGCTAATGTTCCTCGCCCGGAAAAAGTCGTCAGCATCTATGCGCCGGGGCGACAGTAGTTAAAATAATATCGCGGCTAGGCTCCATTTCCGCGTCACTTGGAAAACGGCAGAGACGACAATGGGCGAACCAAATCTAAAAGGTCGGCGCGAGCTACGTGATAGGGTTGCGTCGAGCGCATTCTAAAGGTTGGTTCAGGCATCTTCAACGAGCGCGTTAGCAACGAATGCGTCCGTTGTGACCGGAGCGACTGAAACGACCGGTCTGCGTAGCACGTACGCACTCCTGCGACCCACCGCAACAAGCGCAGCAGGTCGTCAGCACGCCGGCCACTTCTCCGCCACCGTCAGCTGCTTCCGCGGTGCATCTAAAAAAGAAGGGACGAGCTGTCACTCACTGAAGTAACAGAAAATGGACTTTTTTTTTATAGCTTCAAGCTTTATTATTATTTTTTTTGAAGCAGGCACGCAGGGCTGTGTGAATGAAAAAATAAAATATAAAAGATGCAGTAAACCGTTTTCGAAATACCCGACTTGAAAACAAAAATACTAGTGCGCAAAAAGTAAAGTCTTACCACACGCTTTTGCTACGGTTACAGAAGGAGATGTAATTTTTGCACCGGTATAGCAACGTAGAGATATTATTTCGTGATCACATAGATGTTGCGAGCGTTCAGGAAAGCTAACATTAATCACTTTTCTCAGGTGATGAAAACGCGTGAAAATTCTGCTCCTTCATACACGCCTTTAAATACCGTACGCGCCAGTAATACCTTAAACTTGAGCACAGGCATGGAGTGCGCCATATAATAAATCCGGGCGATGTTCGAGGACACAAATACTAAAAAAGGAGTACTGAAGTCGAGGTAAACAAACACGACGGCACGAGCGTTTCTGCTGTCTTGAGAGTGACTCCCCTACATCGCCACACCAGTAGATGACTCACATCCCTTCTAGGATGAGCTGGTTTATCGTGGCGACGCACGACAAGAATTCACAGTCAAGGATAGCGCTATACGCGGAACCAGGAGCTTCCACCACACCCACCACGTCAACGATCCCCCGCCCCCCCGCGACGCCATGTTTTTTTGCAGCAGATAGCAGGAACCACTACCGGCATGCAACGCGTGCAGTCGAGCTCTCCTCGACCTATGATTGTTCCGTCGGTGTGGTCGCTCCGTTCGTTCCAAAACATGGCGAAAATGTTCCGCCCGGCTCAGCTCCTTGCGTTACGAAAGCTCATGAACAAAACAACCCTTCGGTGCTTCTTTGCCACGGCAACTCATCGTTCAGACCGGTTGCATTCGTTCGTTTCCGTGCGGTCGCTCTGAACTCAAGTGTGTAAAGCGCCGTTCACACATTTACAACCGAGTATGACCGAGAGAGACAAGACCGGTTTTGCAGCCTCTTACGACGTCTTAGGACCAGCTCCGCAGCAGCGCATTCGGTCCTAAGACGTCGCAAGAGGCTTAAAGACCGGTCTCGTCTTTCTCGGTTGTACTCGGTTACAAGTGTGTGAACGAATCATAAACGGGCCTTAACTGTGTACAGCTGTCGCCGGCTAGCTATACTTCGTTTGAACTAAGTCCAGACACAACCAGCGCTAAGAGGTAATGCGGGAAATGCGCGAGTCCCATAGGCCTTTCCTGTTTATGATTGTTTCAGCGATGATTGAACACGCACATAATAATGATAATAATAATATTAATCTTTATTTGGGAAACAAAGGTGCCCTAGGAGGCTCGCAAGGCTAGGCAGAAAGCCGAGGTCTCCTTCGCGTGGGCATCTGCCCAGAGCAGATAAATAAAGTAAAACATTAAAAACACCATGGCGGTGCGTTTTCTTTTGGCGCTGTTTGATTGGCCCCATCAACTTGTAGCTTCGGCTGCGTTTGAATTTAAGAGAAAACGAAGTTAAGGGACGTGGCTCCCGGCCATTGTTCGAGCTATGCCGAAAGGGAGTATAACAGTTTTATACAGAAGCCTCAAATCCCGGGTTTAATTAATTAGATTTCTCCCAAACATGCATATAATTTTGAGGTGCTTCAATTGTGATTTTTAGAACGCGTGCTTGAGAAGTAGCGGGAAATTGTTTGCTTTCGTAAGCAGCGTGATACTCCTTCATTTAGATATACTTTGGATTGCTAAAAAAGCTTACATAAAACTAATAAAAAATTCACAGAATAATAAAATTTTTAAAATGTTGATAGTGAGTATGTTTAATTTGTGTTTTGCTTTAAATGGAAGGAAAAAGGATTCAAGTAATCAAAGGCTTTCTGTAGACACAAACTTTGAACTTTAAAATCTACGAAAGCAAATAATTTTTTTGTGTGTTTGTCGTAGCAACGTTGTAGGCAGAAATTGGGTGATTCTTTTACCTCTGGAGTTTACGGCGCACCTTTTCTGTGCTCTCAGCTTGTTTGTGAGTGAGAGATCACAGCAGTAATCATGCGCGAAAGCATGGCTTTCGAAAGTGCACCCTTGGGCAATGCTTTGTGAGAGCAAAAATATTTCGCGGAGCTAGAGAAATAGATTGTTGGACAGAAATTGACAAATAGATTGTTGGCATTCAAGATCGCACTGGACTGTTTAATCGGTTACTGTTGTTCAACAACACGTTCGTGGTTGCGTAGTTTCTTAGTAGAGTTTCCGATGCATTGCTTGATATTTTATCGAAAGCTGTTAGGGATTCAAACTATTTCAAACACGTAAACACAGAAGGTCTTAATCTGCACATGACGTATGCGTGAGGAACGGAAAAATTTCCACCACAATTTCGGTGCTTGGTGTGGGGTACAATTATTGTTTTGGATAAAATACGCGCACTTCGCTATGTAATCCTGATCTAAAACCGAGATCAAAATCAATACAAACTGCAAAAAAAAAAATAAAAACTCTGACCAAAAATAGATTTGTTGCTGAGGCAAAAAAGCAATACAAACTGAGTAGTAGATTATGAAAATACTTTCTTCTGTTTTTTTAAAACTCCATCTTGTACAAAATGTGTTTCGTGCCACTGTAGCCAAAAATGAAAATCGCGACAATTGCCAAACAAAGCTGAAGAGCCCAAAAACAAAACAAAAACTTCTCTAGCAATCAGCAAAACACCTTTTTTTTGTTAAAAAACATCCATTCTGTCTTGTCTCTCAGAGTATACAAATTAATCTTCGGGACCATCTTCTCTCCGATGACTTCTTCCGAGGAAAACTAAGTAACGGCTCAACGCCTGTTGTTTCTCGTCGGAATTTGGTGACTGGCGCTTGCGCGCTTCACAAAGACACGCAGTCAACATGCCACCCGTCCGCAGCGAGTGTCTTCCGCTTCCTCCCCCCCCCCCCCCCCCGTCCTCTTCACCCCCTGTCGGATTTATCCCGTATTTTGTTTTCATTGTTCTTGAACCCCCGCCATTCTCCAAGAGCATCTGAACCCCGCCTTCACAACCTAAATACTCCGACGGGAAATGGACGTTGATTTCCCACGAGGAATCTCGTCTTCAGGAACGCGATTCTGCGAGAGGGGGCGAGCGAAAGACACACCCTTTCCATTCCAGCCTCCTGCCCTCTATTCGTATTTTCGGTTTAGTAGTTCCCCTCCCCGCCCCTTTTCCCCCTTTTTTCCCAACTCCCCTGCTATCCTCTTACTCTGAAAACCCTAACCCTCTTCTTATAATATGTTTTCTTCTTTATTCTCTGTCTCTCTCTTTCTGTTATTATTTATATAGATCTTTTTTTTTTTTGTGTCTTGATGCGCATCTTCGCCTTTTTTAACATTGTTTACTTGTTTCTTTTGAGTTTATGTTTTTGTCGATTTTTCCTTTCGCCTTCGTTCTATCCTACCACCTCATCGCTTCCTCTCGTCTTTACGTATTTTGAAGGGGCCTAACAGTTTTATCCCCCACTTCGTAGAACTCAATTGTACCATGCGCAGTCTATTTGAGTCCTTAACGCAGGGCTATGAGCGAGTAAACACTAGACAGGTTACAAAAATAAGCTCAGTAACTCTTCAATTTTTTATGACGTAGTCGCTTCCGTGAAAAGATGTACGCTTCAACGCAAGTTATAGGGGCCGACCCCGCGAGTTAATACTACATGGTGATTTCCAGAAATAAGCTTTTAGCACGCGTTATAATAAAAAAAGAAAAGGAAATGTTGAACAGCTGGGAGTGTATAAAGGTTAAACATTTCGAAGAAACGAGGGTGGGGATTCCGAGTCAAGAGGTCCAACGCGTCAAGAGGTCCAACGAGTCAAGAGGTCCAATATTGGACCTCTTGACGCGTTGGACCTCCTGACGCGTTGGACCTCTTGACTCGCCGTGGATCTCTTGACTCGTTGGACCTCTTGACGCGTTGGACCTCTTGACCCATATTGGATCTCTTGACTCGTGCCTCGATGTGTCAAGAGGTCCAACGCGTCAAGAGGTCCAAATTGGATATCTCGACTCGTCGCATCTCTTGGTGTGAAATATGTACAGGCAAAAAGTGTAAAAAAAGTACAGGCAAAAAAAAATCTAGGTCACGTGATCTCTCTGGTCACGTGATCTCTCCGGTCACGTGACCTATCTGGTCACGTGATCAGTAAAAATATATCTGTGGTCACGTGACCAAACCGGAAAAAACTGATCACGTGACCTCTCTCATGACCAGTTTTTTTTGTTTTTTTTTTTAAATTGTGTTGGAGGGTGTTGGACAAGTCACAGATTTTGACGACGGATTTTGCCGACGGCTTTTTCGCTGACTGAGCCAGGTAATGCTCCCGCATTAAAAAAACAGACAAAAGAGATGCTAACAAAATTAGGCGGAGAAGAAAAATATCGTAAAAAGATCAAAAAGTTAAGCTGTGAAAACTTCCCCACGGCAGGGGGATCTCACGAACACGGCTTTGATACATCGTTTCTGGCTGGTGATGTAACCAGTGTTCGTGCGTATGACCCGTGATTTGCTCGGTTTCTGAAGCGACAGATACGCGCGCGCTGGGCTGTGGGGATCGCATGCTGGGCACTGGATTTGTAAACACCAGAAATCATTGTTGTTATAAACTGTCAAGCTTATAGCAACATTGGTTTGTTGGGGACCTGCAGCCCTGCAGGGCTGTGTGCCTTAGCTTTTCTACCCTGACATCAAAGTCGTAAATCTGCATCTCCCGTGTTGCTCTCCCCCGCGAATATCGAACACGTCTCCGGAAAGGTCTTAACATTCCACGATTTGAGATGCCTTTTTTGTTTAGGTAGTGACTACTTCGACATCCGGGTTCAAAAGTATTGTAAAACTACTTTGAACACATCTTTCGTCACATACGAAAGATATGTCCATAGTTATTTGTCATTTCGACATCTACCACGTACCACAATAAAGCACTATTACGGCGTTCGACATCAGAATAACTGAAGATAGTTTTTTTTTTAAATTTCTGTGAGATCATTTTTAAAAGTTGTGGTAATTGTTTAAATTTGTTCACGTCCCGTCAAAATAGTCATTTTTTCATTCACCATGGCCTAGCACTGGACACACTAGATCTATCGGCTTCAGAGGTCGGCGTGCTTTCCGACACGAACAGTTCTTCAATTGACTTCAGTCTCTATGACCCAATTTTCTAAAAATGATTGAGCATCTAACCCACCATCTTACAATTCCACCCGACTAACACATCGCGTAATTTCAACTAAAAATAAATGATATCGACAGACAAGTGTTCAGTAATTCGTGTCAAGAATGCTTAATCATGAAACGTTCCGTTTCATGGTTTATTTTACAGCATTCTCAAAAATAAAGCGCAGTAAAGGAGTTACATATCGCTAGCATAAGTATTTGTGGCTGCTCCGTGCTTTTGAGTATGCCAACGGCTCAGATTAACCCGCTAGCTTGCAGTGGTCATAACGTCTCAATGAGACAATGCTCGCATTCATTTGCAACACTTTATTTGACGCCAAGTGGCGTAATTTGGGCTCGTTTAAAGACGCCCTCCAAGGATATTTGAGCTTGTTCCCATGTTGTGTTATTGATATCTTTAATGATTCGGTGAACTCAGTGAATAAAAACTAAAGCATAAAATAGTAGCGCATCATATTTTTAATGAGAACATACGAGAACCCGGGACTAGACAAAGTTACCCAGGCCGTATATGCGATTACAAATACTGAGGTACATGATAGGGAAGGCTAAACGCTAGATGCTGAGGTACATTTGTATTTTATATTTCGGGAACTTGAGAGACGCTTCCGCAGAAATGGCATAAATGTGTCCTAGAACAGAGACACGGGAACACAGGTACTAAGTTCTACAAGTTCAAAATATGTCGTCAGGCACTATTCATTATACACTCAAATACCTATACATTGTGGAAAACAGTATCAATTTTGTCGCCAATAGCTATGTAGTCAGGCATTTAGCAAGGATTTTGTTTCGGGGGAGCCCATTCATGACAAAATGCTGTATGAGGGGGAGGGGGAGAGGAGGTCCCAGCAAATTGGAAGATTTCGGGGGGGGGGGGGGGGGCTGGCCCCCTCTTCCCGGGCTAAGTGCCTGAATGTAGTAGCTGTGTTGTCCAAAATCATTCAAATAGGTCAAAGTCGGTAACCGTCACAAGCAGCCATTAATAGCAATATAATTATAAGCAGACAAGATAAGAATAAGGCTCGATGGACCTCTTGACGCGTTGGACCTCTTGACTCGTTGGACCTCTTGACTCGTTGGACCTCTTGACGCGTTGGACCTCTTGACACAAATTGGACCTTTTGACTCGTTGGACCTCTTGACGCGTTGGACCTCTTGACTCGAATTGGACCTTATGACTCGTTGGACCACTTGACTCGGCTGTCACGTGGCTATTGGACCTTTTGACTCGTTGGACCTCTTGACTCGTTGGACCTCTTGACCATAAGCGGGGGGGGGTGAAAAAGTTTTCTTTTGGTTGTTAAAGTAAACTCCTACTCGTTTTTTTAGTAAGCTTATATATGAGTGTTAAATTTAATGTCTCGCCTCAACGTTCTCTAACCATTTTCAATTGCATTCTTTCTGTGAGACGACATTAAACCTGGCGTTTTTGCGAAAATTTCCGAAAACAGCAAGACTCAGAACAATTAAGAAAAAAAAAGAATCTCTTTTCGGGAATAAACTGTTAGCCACAGCAAACGTCAGGTAATCCAAACAAACATACTAATGATCAAAGTGATTTCATAAAACATACCAATTAACGTTTAAATAAATTAAAATAATTGTAAGGTTCCAATGGACCTTTTCCGAGAAGCGTTCTGCGCACGCGCGAGCGCCCGATGCCAAGCGGCGGAAGTTGGCACCAAAAATCGAGGAAATTCGGAAGGAGGCTGTAGATCAGCGAGTAGCAAACGTAATTGCAGCATACATATAATTGTGTTACGCAAAAAAAGAAAGCGGACGGAAAGAATAACACGACGTTTAAGTGGACGCCACGGATGCCCCACTTGGACGGCGCGTTGGGCACTCCCCGCTGCTCAGAGAACGAAGAAACTGGTAGCGTAGCTCCCATTATCGATTGGTAGCGCAGGCAGGTCCCTTCCTCGATTTTTAGTTCGTGCAGCCACCGCCTGGTGCCGTCGGTATGTGAAAAAGGTCCATTGGAATCATGCTATTATCAAAGAACTCTAAATCACTTAATTATAGAAAAACTTGAGCTCGGGAACGTGGGCGTCCGCAGAACTTTTCCAGGAGGACGAGGAGGGGGGGGGGGGCATTGTATTGTTTTGCAAGCAGAATCAAACAAATGTAAACTATTTTGGTGAGTCCATGCGCGACAGAACAAAATAAAATGCGAATCTAAGGTTTCTTTCATTTCTCAAGATGCCATACACTCAGCCGTGTCAATAAGCAATGGTCTTAACTGTGGAAACCGTATGACCACACAATATAACAGAAAGGAACAGGTATTTACCGCCTGAAAAAGAAATTAAACAGCTCTCATACGTAAATCGAAAAACATATTTTACGTCGCGCACTGTACCTCGTTATCCGAAAAGTGTTCATTTGAGAAAGATCTCAAATAACACAGCATATCCACGACAGTAACTTCACGACGGACTAAGTTTTAAGACACGTCTTGAAGTGAGCTTGTCTTTTGCACAGCATTGAAGCAAATGAACAAACAAATATGTTATTCCCTCATCCCCCGCACACGATCAGCTAATTTTTGCGATGAGCGCGAAGGCTTTCCAGAGATTATCTCAGCAGAGATATTCTTCAAAGATTATCAAAAGTTTGACGTTCCGCAAAGGCCGAGCAGGCTTCGTGCCCTGGTATTCCATCGTTTCAGCAAAGGCAGATGACACAACAAGGGTAAACGTCTCGAATAGGCAAATAAAGTAAAATCTTTCATAAAAGACCGGTGAACTCCGTTTGCAAGGCAAGTGGAGTGCAAGTGGCCTGGTTTCCACAGCCCAGGCGGCTGGCAGAAATTTCTGGCTGTTTGGAGAATCGCGACACTACGTAATGGACAGCTCTTTCACACGTAGTTCTGTCCAGTGACCTTGTTTTTTTTTGTTTTTTTATAGAAGGAATTTCGAACATAACAGGCGTCAAAGAGAGCTGCTGCTTAGCGAACCTTACGATCATTTTTGCTCTTCGGATGTAGAAACATTTTGGTGTTATTTGTTGTAGTCGAGGATTATACTTGTCCCCTGATGAAAAGGCTGTTCCCTCTGTACCATTTCTTGTTAAAAGTAGCCTCCCCCTCCCCCTCCTTTATTTGTTTTGTTCTGCGGCTCTTTGAACTTTTTGTAGTTTAATCATGCGAATCTAACCCCATGTCAGTCTGGCCACCCCTGGTCTATGCTTTCAAACGTCTGGTAATTATCTTCAATCGCTTTATGTGGAAAATTTTTTTCAGTTGAAAAATGATGTAGTCAGCAACATTAGATTACATCAAGATCGAAATAGAATTTTTTTAAAAGAGTTTTTTGTTACAAGTAAAACAAATCGCCGAATACGTCGTTTTTTTTTTTTTTTTGGTGTCGACATCACATTTATATATTACAGCCAGACGTGCTCTCAAGCTATATGTTCGATGTGGGTGTTCAATTATTTCGGGGTTTAGCTTCGACCATTTCGTAATTCCCTTCTTCGGTGATTTTAATAGACAGTATTCCAGATAAGGCACGTTCGCGCTCCTAGCACAAGCATTATATACGTTTATATTATGTTTATTTTGGAGCTTAAAATGCTCCTTTAGCGTTCGAAATAGACACATAGATTTTGCAAGCTTTCTGGTGGGTGTCAATGTAACATTGACACCCACCAACGTGAATCACAAAAGTGAATCAGAAAGCCGGTTTTGTATTACGATTAACGTAACGTTATCGTTATACAAAACCGGCTTTTCTGATTCACGTTTTTCTTTGTGCTTTTACCGTATTGCAGCTAAAACAATACTTTTCGTAGCAAAAAAAAATATATGTTTGTAAATTTTGGAATGACTAAAATGTTCTGAATATCTACAAAATGAGAGTTTTGCCTGCCTCAGATTGTGAGAAGGGGCAGAGGGGTTACACTCCGTAAAGATACAATTCAGTCAATGTATTGTTAGTGATAACTGGGATATTCCCCGTGTTTCACAAATTGGGAATCTACATGACGTGAGGTTGGTATCACGCTCCTTCTTATCGAAACCAATAGGGTATCGGGCTTTGAACTTTTACGATCGTCAAGATATACCCAATCTTTTGCTTTTTTTTTGCCATTGCGGATCTTGTGCGCAGGTTGTCGCCTGGTGACTGAAAAGAAAATTTTTTTCTCTTAAATGCAGAGTAATAAAATTTGAGGCAATGGCAAATATTTCTTCACGCCGCCACCAAAAACAAAAGTAAATAACAACATTAAACTACCAACAATGAATTTTTTTGCTGACTACCCTATTCTCTGTCATTCAATTATACCATTATTTCTGAGCAATTCGGGCGACCCAGGCACCGAACAGCATGCATCGCTTATATTGGATTTGTTTTTTAAATATTTACTGCACGACGCTGTCATAACTAGGTGGCGCGAGCGAGTGGCTTTGTTTAGCGTCTCATTGACGCGAGAGAACGGCAAATTAGCCACAAGATTAAGCCACGGGCTCGCAAGTGGCAGCTTTGTGAGCGTTATACACTCAGTATGAGAAGTGTATAGGTGCGATCCAGTCGTTCCTTGGTTAGCGATTTTGCGACTGCAACTACTACGAAGACAGGCAGACCGAGACAATTAAACAAAAAAGCAAACAAATAAGAAGAGAAGATTATTAGCGTCGTAATTAACGCGGCTTTCCTCTCAAAATTCAAACGGGGCACAAGTCTCGTCGAGCGGCGCACATCCTGCGCCAGCGTCGACATGCAAATCAGGAGATTAAGGGGCAAGTTTCAGGAAATTAAACGCCCGGATGCTTCGTCGTCCCAGATGCAAAAACTTTTAAGTGCATCCTTATTAAACACCTCAAAGGACAGATCGCAAGAAGAAGAAAAGAGAAAAAAAAGTAGAGGGAGTAATATTTTGTTTTAGCTTCCCCGCATTCCTTTACTTGTATGCGTCGTCGTCACAATCTGTTGGATGGGCATAAAATAAATTAGAGGAGCTATAACTCCAGAAAATGAGTTCCGTGGTCATCCAACCTTTAGTGAAAATTTGAGCGGTACGCACGATTAAGGCTCGTTCACACTTGTGCAACCGAGTACGACCGAGAAAGACAAGACCGGTTTTTAAGCCTCTTACGACGCCTTAGGAGCAGCTCCGCAGAAGCGCACCCGGTCCTAAGACGTCGCAAAAGGCTTAAAACCCGGTCTCGTCTCTCCCGGTCGTACTCGGTTGCACAAGTGTGAACGTGCCTTTAGACGTGAAGAAGTAACAAAGTTTAAACAAACAAACAAAAAATCAGATTGAAAAAAAAATTGTTGAGCTTATTAAGAAATGCGGGAGCCCTGTACAGCTGTCCTGTTGGCTATAAGACACTGCCCAAAATTTTATGACAAAGGAAGTAATGACTCATCAAAATATAATCTACCCCTTGGAGGCCGAGTACGATTAAATTACCAAACTGGGCTATCTTAGTGTCTTTTAATTTTGCTTCAAAGCTTCTGTCCTTCCATTGTTTTTGGTCTCAGGGTCATATTTTTATTGAAGTCATATGGTGACCTAGAAGTTCTATACTACACGTTTAACAATAACACAAGCGCAGGAGATATGAATAAATAATTTTGTTTTAAAATAACGTTCTTTCAAAGTGAAATGTCTCCTCTTGAAGTTTGTAAAATGCGTATAGAAAGACAAGGACGATAGAAGCTTTGCGACGTAAGGTGCAATAGATCGTATAGAAAAGATGCACTACTCTTACGTCAGGCCATAGCGATTGCGCTGCTAACGTGCTACTGCACGCGGAGATGCCTTATCCGCGGGTATAGTGACCTTAAGGGGTCGACACTCTAGACATAAATGGCGACTGCGAACAGGTTGTGCCGTGCCAAGTGCTAGCTCTACGCACAACGCTCAGGTTTAATCCTACAAACATTGGCTTCAAAATGATTTGCTGAGATTTGTATCCACTGCATTGAAAAATGCGGCGGTCTGTTGGCGCAAAAGAGCTTCCAGAAGCTTAGGCATCTTCGGCGAAGAAATAGGAGTACATACTATCCTTCTATCGCCGTGGTGAACCTTGATTAATGCAGAATGCCTGGTTCATTCGAGTTGCCTAGGTCGCGTTCAGAACGACGTAGGCAACACGACGATGGTACACTAGCGACAGAGTTATCGGCACGACTGTTGGCCCCACACGGCATGAGAACCAATGCTATGCGCACATATTCGTTAGACCAATATGTGTCACGGTTGTTTTCTGCTGCCCTTTGTTGCTACGTTTTAGTTATTGTGGACACAACCAGCGCCACTTGCCAAGCTTTACGTCGGTGGCCATTGCGGCAAACCGCCGAAAAGATGCATTCACGGAAGACACCAAAGACGAGCAGACGTCGCGACGTTACTTGTTCCGGACAGTTCAGTGTTTTACCGCTAGATGCCGTTCATTTTTGACGCGATCGCGTTTAGGAGCTTCTGTCGCGAATAATCCGGCGTCGACGTCGGCGTCGGCGGGACCGAAAAATCCCATAATTCAACGCGCGCAGCCACGTATGACTTCACACGTGCTGTGACGTCATGACCCTATCGACCCTCTAAATTTGGCGATAAAATCTCCCGCTAAATTTAGCGGAAACCTTTCCGCTTACTTTAGCGGTTCGATAGGCTCATGACGTCATAGCCATGTGTGACGTCACGTGACACGTGACGCTACCGACCAGACCATGAAGACACGCTTCGACTGCTTGGGATCGAGCGCGGGTTTATATGAAAAGGCTTGGCGAACGAGGTCCTGATAACGCTATCGCGTTTCACCCTTAAAGGCAAAAACTTAAAAATGCTTCAACTGTTTTTTGTTTTGTTTTTGTTTGGGCCTCCCCCCAAAACAAAAGAAAAAAAACAAACAAATCACAACGACTATTTAAATCTTTCCCTCCCTCCCCGGTTTAAATAGTCGTCGGCAAGATGAAATGGCAGAGAGGAGCTTCAATTGTCAAACATCCAGCGCGAGCTTTCTGCCTTCGACAATGCTTTGGCGGTTTCGTTCACCTCGAGTGCGCCTGCGCAGCCAGATCACGACGGAAGCCACGGAGCGCGTGCTGTAGGCCGGGTGTTCAAAAGATACGCCCTTCCGTTTTCGACTCTCTCAGTGACCGTAGCAGTGTTGTGTTCTGTCCGAGCGCAGTTTCGACAATGGATGCGGGTAAAGCAGAAAGGGGGTGTATCGCTTGCCTCGTCTCTGTTTCCGGAGCTTTTTTTCAAAATTATACGACAAGTGTCTCAATCAGGGCGGAAAAAACAAAAAGACGCAGGTTAAAATTAGCGAACAATTTACTTCAACTTTTACATTTTTGAATGTTCATCGCAGTAGGCATACTTTAGTAAAGATTTATCGCCAGTCATCAAAATGGGCCAAATAGGTGGGTCCAATCGTTTGAAAGAACTTGAACTTACAAAGTTCGTGGATCTTCCATTGTGTGCGGTATTCGGCTAACCACTCACCAGGAGCCACTATACAGAAAGTAAAATATAAGCAAGCGCCGAAAGCCTCACAGACGAGGACGCGTTAGAAGCTTACATCTGTTCTTGTATTTTGCGCGCTGTATCACCAACTCGTAAGAATATACCAAGTCACCTGCATTGCAACATGAGGTGTTGTAGCGCGGCTCATCTTTCCTTAAGATAGCTCAAGCAGAAACGGCGAGATATATCTTTCCGCGCCGCTTAAACAGACTTCCACTTCGGAATCCATCTTCCTTTGGGCCAAATAAAGTCTTTTTTTATTCATTCTCTACGGAACAGGCTTAAACTTTCCGAAATCTAGCAGCTGATTGGACCATCTTGACAGGAAAATAGTAACCTGTAATCGCAATGTGTCAGATAAGATTCGTTAATTGAATATTCAGAAAACTGGGGTACTTAGTGAGCTAATTAGCGCGTTGATTTCAACACCCCATCGGAGGGGCATTTAGTGTCGACTAGTAAATGTCTGTATGTATTTATGAACGTGCATTTATATGTACATTAATCTGGAATCGCTATATTGGGACAACGTGCAGAAAGCTGTGCCTCTGAATGGACTTAGCCGAAACGGTAAAGTTAGCACCTTTGCACTATATTTCTAGCGTCGGTGTTATCACTAAACATAAGGGAGTGATTTTGTTTGAACGAGCTGTCATGTTGAAAACCCGAGTAACCTATCATTTAGTAGTTCGATACCACTTAAACATTCAACAGTAAATTACACTTCTATCCCAAGTTGGAATAAAGTCAACAATATCTGCGAATATTTGATACCCTGACAGCAAACAGGTGCGGATGTTTACTAAATTTATTTCGTTTTGTACGAGTGTCTCTCACAGACACGTTAAACGCCACACACCGTTGAAACAGCACTCGCGGCAGAAACATTCTCTTTAGTACACACATGTATTCACTAGGTAGACGTGAAAAGCGCATGTTCGTAATCCCCATACGCGAACGTGTGCACACACGCGCGCTGAGGCAAGCGCGCTCATTGTTTTCCGTCGGAAAAATACACCCACACACACACGCAAGAGACGTTAAGCTCCAGCCCACTCAACACCGCTTTTCAAAACACGGCATAGGGAAACAAGACATCGGCATAACGCGCCGGGATTAACCCCGCCATTGCCCTCAAACGAACTCAGCTCCTCATCACTCTGTCGACTAAAACACCAAACGAACCATCTCAGTTTTTTTTTCTGCTCCTGACAGTTTTGACACTCACCCCCGAACCCGGCGGGATTGCGGGATTTAAGCGAAAGCGTAGCGCGCACCGAGCTTGCGTATCGCCACAATGGCGCTGCATGGATTTTTCTTTTTTTCGCGCGGGGTGAGGAAAAAAAGCGGTGCTAATCCAATTATGGCTATCGCATTTCAAGACCTCGGCCGGCAGTATGTGATGGTAGTGTCCCCCATCCCCTTCCCCTCCCCTCTCCCCGCCCCTTCCCTTCACATTCTCGCGCTTCGCCAGTCTGGCGTTTCTTCCAACGACGGTTGGTGCCGGGTCTCGCCTTATCACGGCTCGATCCACTGCCTAATTCAGTTATGCACAACAGCGCAGCCGGCCAGCTTAGTGCCCGGCTCTGCGTGCAACACGTAGACTAGCTCGCCTTTTTCTTTTTGTTGTCGTTAGTTATTTTATTTACCGATACGGTCGTTTAACTGGCGTCCATCTCCTTGGTATTTCCACAAACGACATCATGACAGGAGCATTTGGAGTTGGGAGTCCGTGTTCAATACGTGTTGTATTGAAATATATGCAATGTCGTTTTTAATACAAGACGCGTTTTCGCATAGAAGTCAGGCGAATTCAATGACTACTTTTCAGTATACGCCATGTCAAACCCTAAGCCTAAGCCACCTGAGCTGCATTGAAAAAAGAATCTTTCAGCCTTTCCACTCTGGTGAAGAAGGAAGACCAGCGAAGCTGTACTATGGTGGGAGTGAAGTAATGGCCAGTCGCAAATCGGCAAGCCAGAGTGGAAAGGCTGGAAAAGTTACTGCCATCTATGAGCGACTGTCGGCAACCAGACAACCGGCAAGGCGGTTGTCTGGTTGCCGCTGTCGCTCATAGGTGGCGGTAGCTGTCCAGAGTGTTGTGTCGACATTTATTTGCTCGCAGACACGATTCTGGGGAAACTGAGATCTTTAACAACTCCGCTGTAAAAAAAAAAAAGTTTCGGACTTGTTTGAGTTTTTAATAACTAACTGGTCTCACACATCTTTATAGGCAGATATCGAACCAAAAAATCAAATTCAGCGATTCATAATTGGAAATTAAGGCAGGACAAAGCAGAATATTGCGGATCACAAAAAAACCGAGACTGCTGGTAAAAACGGCGGATACCATTAAAAGCACTCAAAAACATTTTAGTGTATGTGTCGTTTTTACCTTCAGTATTGTTTTTTTTTGTCATGCTTAATATTCGGCAGCTCGTTTGCGCCCTGTACATTCAGTTCTGAATATTGCATTGTACAATATAACCCTAATGAAGCAAGAAAGAACATTTTGTGGTCGCTTTTGAACAACTAGAACGTCGTGAATAATAAATAATAATATTACTGTTCAATGTTTGCTGCCGCGCGATATACAAAGTGCGCGAAGGTACACAAGAACAAACATGTCCGAACTTCTGGTGGGAGTTTGTTGCTTGCAGTTGGCTAATATTTGTGCTTGCTTTTCAGGACCCGCAGTGAGAAGCGCGTACTTTAAGAGTCTCACCGCCGAAGACTAACTGCGGTACCTCCTCAAATTCAGTTATGCGGAATCGACATGCCTTTCTGATCACATGGGCGAAACCAAAGAGCTCTTGTTCCTCAAGGAAATGACAAATCTGGCGAAGGTATCATGGGCGCATCTTCACGACTGCCCATTCGAGCCATCTTGTCCATCTGCCAGAAAATGATTAAAAACATATAAGTCCTCACACGCATTCAACTATTTCGTGAACAGCAAGGCATCGGCGACGGGCAGCTACCTCCCTGAGGCGCCGAACATACACGCCAAGCTTCCTCGCAGGAGTCGCCGAGTTGGGTCTCACCTTTGAGCAGACAATCTCTCGAAAGTTAAAATTACGCTTCCATCACCACGACGCGAGTCTCTGTAAATCCCAATTTTCTCATGATGTGACTTGCATGCTTTGGCATTCAAAGATTTTTTCCCAGAGCCTCGTGTCAGCTTGGCCGTGCCGTAATTGCCCGGTTGCCGCCTATCGTTGTACGGAGATGTTCGGTGGAGGTGCCGTTGGCGCGACATCTTCTCGTTTGTCGCGTTGCGCCATCTGTCGGCAGCAGATGGAAGTAGGCGAGCCCCGTCTGCTTAGAGGCAATCACCGAAGCTCGGCTGTGTCAGGGGCGTCACTCATCTCGAAATAATCGAAAGAACATGACATATGACATTGTGCTCGTGCCGGTGCATATCGGCAGCTTAAAAAGCACGAGACGGACAATTGCTCGCTACTAAACCAAGAGTCTTCGGGTACCCACCCAAACACAAAGTAAACACAGAAGAACCGGAAGTACCTTTCTCCTTCTGTCATGGTTGCCGGAAGTGGCGCGAGTACTATGTATACCGAATGCAGTCCGTTCTGGGCACTAGAAACCACACTATAAAGAGTGAATCAAACGGATCAATGGCTGTTTGAAGGGACGACATAACTCGGTTTATGAAGGTATCGAACTAAAATTTTTCACAAGGGTGGCTGAAGGACGCACAGGAACGGTATAAAAAATTTCATTTAACATATTTACCCGACTAAAAATTTAGAAATTCAAACTTAAAATCCCTACCTACAGCGGCCGTGTGACAACCAAGGCCGTGATTGGCGCAGCCGCCAATAGATGTCGACAGTGCTCTCCGCGTCGATGGGTGGATGTCGGGAGTGAAGGCACCGAGTACCGCATTTCTTAGCCTCAGTTTCGGTGACTACACCAATGTTGTCGGTGACTTTCCCGCCTCGTTGAGGCACCTGACCCAGCGTATAATTGTAGGAAAGCCCGGAGGTCACCGCCGAAACTCCGTCCGGAAGCGTCGGTGGACCTGTTTCGTCCTCTCGCACTTCCCGTACCAGAGAGCAACTTTCACTCGCTCGTTGGCAGCTAGGCACACCACGAAGATTACCTACACCCAAAAACAGCACGGATAAAATTGCAGATAAGATATGAGACGCGATAACAAGCAGATTGCTCAAAGAAGACGACGACATGTAGCCAAAAATAAATGTCGAAAAGAAAATGATACCACATTTTTTTATTAACGAGAAAGCATTAACTGCCCTATGAAGCAAACCGACGTCATCACCTTCTGAATCCGCGCCAAACGGCTCCTTGTTCTGTCCCAAAGGGGCGAAGCCTGTCGTCTGTAGCAGAAATCTGATGGACAGGCTCCCATTGGCTGGCGCGCGTCATCAAGGAACGAGGCTCCCATTGGCTCTAGCACGGCATAGTTTAAAAAAAAAACGTCACCAGAGAAGCCCTCTTTATGGTGGCGCAGCGCACGCAGCGGCCCGGCCGCCGGTAAGAGGTGCGACGGTGCGGGCCTGGCCGCACAGCCCGCTCGGGCAAACTCCGGAGAGGTTGCACGGCCGAGGTCAGCGCGGCGCGGCCACTTCACGAGAGCGCGCGCTCGGCCGTCGGCCGCTACCTCGGCAGTTGCGAAACACGGCCGTCCACGCCACTACGCCGCAGACGAACTAAGGGAGCGGAAGAACGGCATTCATGCTTTTGCATTCACAACTCATAAGTGCTTAGATGTCCTCGGCTATATTTTTTTTGCTGGTTCCGTTTTATTTGTATAGTTTACGTTCTCATGGCAGACTAAAATAATCATGTACTTATAATTCGTGCATAAAATGAGTTCATCGCCTCTTGCTCCAAAACGTCATCTTCTATTGCCGATGTCGAGGCAAGCGCCCTTGGTGGCCACTTCTAGAGAGTCTAGATTGAAAGGAGGGTGCATCTGAGACCATGGAGAACGTTTGCAATTTAATAGAGGACACCAGCAATCAGTTACAAGGGCGCATGCGCTGGGTTTTCGCGGGCCGAGAGGTAAAGCAGGAGGGGAGGCGGAAACGTTTTGCGGACGATTAACGTATGCGCCACCTCCTCGCACCTAGTATTGCAAATGTTGCTCATGAACCTCCTGACCCCGGTCGAGATGATAGAATCTCTCTGTCTTACAGGCTCTTTAGCCGCGTGCGATCTTACGTTCTTCCTCCAATGCGGAGGGATGATTAGGTACTCGTTGCTCGCCACAAGCCGTGCCTGTCTTAGATTGTCAGTGAATATAAAGTTTGTGACTCTTCAATGTCACGAGGTTGTTGCATTGCGCTAATTGCATCCTATTCATTCCCCCTTTTATGTGGAACCCCTAGTCACGTTTGATGAAGCCCTCTATTTATCGTGGATCCTTTATAATAAAAACATCTTGCTGAGCACTCCTAGTGTGGGGAATCAATTACCCCGTTTCAATTGTACTATTTATTGGGGGAGCTCAATTTTTTTCGTGTTAAAATTTGAACTATGAAATATAAACTTATCACTTTTGCCAAAAACAAGTTCAACTGCAGAATAGTTTTCTGAAAAATCTGCCTCGGCATGGTTTCAAAAGTAAAATATACAATTGGTGGATTGAGAGAAGTCTTAGTTTATTTAGTTTCGAACGGTTTGAATTTTTTTCTGTGTGTAATGAATGTGCTTCACTCACTGATAAACACAAGCTTGCATACCAGTATAACCCGTTTGCTTCATCTGTGCTCCTAGAATGAAAAAATAAATAAAAAAATTAGTGGAGAAAAAAAGTCCTCATAATTAATTGAAATGCGTTTTAGCAGATTCTGTCGTACCTGTAAAATACCCATAAATTTGTAAGAACCTCGTACGCTTGATGTTTAATAACATCTCTTCAACTTACGTTTTAAAAACGTTTACAAACTACGTCTCGCTTAAAGAAAAGCTGAAAAGGTCATTGAAAAGCACGAGTTCAAGGTGAATTCTAAAGTATTTTTTATCCCGTGAATCTAAATATTACTTTCTTTTCCCCTGAAGATGTTACTAAACGCGAGACAACACGAAGAACCTCCCACCAGTCATTGCGTTATAAAGAGATATTTCGGCCGCCAAGCGTGTGTCGCTAGTGTGGGCATCATGTGCAATGGCAAGCTTGTCAGGAATATACCTCCGCACTGAGACCAGTCGTGACATCTTCGTCTGACCTTTTCGAAAATAGAAAGAATGGGCGTGCCTAGCTTTGAAAGGTGCTGACGATCCGCGAGAGCGGATATTCCGAAAACTCCTCCTTTTATGACGTAACGTTCGGGGGCGGAGGGACTTCAGCGGTACATTGAATATAGTAGTACTTTGTAAGTGCATAGCGCAAAAAAAAATTTCTGCAGCGTTTGTGCCTTAAATTTAAAAATAATCTCGATATTCGTGATCCTGGAAGCCAAATAAAGAAGCTTTAAATGCCTCTACTGATATACACAACCGATTCAGTTTCCTTTTAAGCGTGAGTCCTAGAGTACGTTAGAACTTAATAGGAGTATTATTAATATTAAAACTATCTACAAATATCTACAAAAATTGTAGATATTTGTTGGGATCAGTCCTAGAAGTCCTAAGGACTTTGACGGTCCCGAAATGATACTTTGAAGACGTTTAAGCACTGCAATAAAATTTTTATTCTTATTATTATTAATATTATTCATATATATATTATTATTATTATTACTATTATTAATAATTAATATTTTCGGAAAAATGCCATTCGAATCAATGCAAAAAAAACGCAACTGATATGCTTTCGTAGTCCGCTGAAATCGATTCTCTTGGACAAGCCACTTTTGTAGCGTTAGCTACACTGGCCGAGGTTGAGCAGTTTCGCGTGGCTGTCATAATGAGCCGTGCTCATTATGGAAGCCACGCGCCACGCGCGAGCCACGCGCGGCGGCGGTGGCTCCTCCGCCACCGCCGCGCGCTTTGCATAATGAGCACGGCTCGCATAATGAGCACGGCTCATTATGAGAGCCACGCGAAGCCGCCGCGCGCGCCGCCGCCGCGCGCTTCGCCGCCGCCGCGAACGCCTCGCCCACCTCGCCGGTCTGCGCATTCCAGAGGAGTGACATCATAGCCACGGCAGACGCACTAGCGCCGCCGCGTGCACAGCTGTGCGCCTCCGTTGCGCAGTAGCCAAGTCTGACGCTGCACCGGAGCCGCTTGATAGCAACTCTCATTTTGTGTGCATAAGCTCACGCTACGTATATCCTGGCATAGCCGAGCTAAGCCACCGCATTTCTTTTTGCACGGGTCAAACTGTGTATCTTGCAACTGCATGCCAATCGACTATGTCAACACCACAAAATATTTAGGAATCCATTTTGACAGTGATCTATCATGGAACTCTCACCTTTGCTACATCTTTAAAAAGTTACGAGCCGCTTCCTGCACCCTCTACAACCTGCGCATTTTTATTCCGATGTCAACGAGAAGACTTTTGGTGCACGGGCTCGTGTATAGCCTACTTCGGTATGGGATAACTGTGTTCGGACAGTGTACGGACCGATTAGACTCTAAGGTGAACTCTTTACTTAGAGGCATTTTGCGAAGCGTGACATATGGCTCGAGTCTCCAACTATCTGACAACCTGTTTAATGACCTCTCTCTACCAACATTTCGAGCACTATTTTGGCAAACTGTAATAATCAGACACTATTGGGATAACACTTTTAAAACCCCCAATAATGTATGTCGGGCCCATCGAGATCCGACACCGTTTACATCGATGCGCATCAACACACATTTTGGGAAATGCATTCGCCTATATTACGTACCTCACATTTTTAATAACCTTCCCTCTGCGCTAATTATGTCACATCTCGAGGAGCTTTGAAGCGTCAACTGAGGGCTTTTTGTTCAGGCGTTTAATGTTGTATTTATGTGCCAATACAATTTTATGTTGCTCTTTTCACTTTCCGTGAACTCTGTGCATTGTGCCATGGTGCTCTTCCTGTACAAATTCTCTTTTGTCATGCGTTCCGGCTCTCGGCATTTTCTTATTTTGATCTAGGTGTGTATTGAATTTAATATTTTAGGGACTAGTCTTACAAGCCTTTATGGCTTTGATGTTCCCGCTATTGTGCATTGATGTACCCAAAGTCTACCAATAATAATAATAATAATAATAATAATAATAATAATTATTATTATTATTATTATTATTATTATTATTATTATTATCATTAATATTATATCGTTGATACATTATCTAAAAGGATCAGCATGTGATATATTTATTGGTCTTATGTTCCTCATATGGCGACTTTAATATTTTTAGCTAACAAAGTACAAATATACAACTAAGTTCAGAAAAATACAAGCAAAGCTGGATATCACATGATTCAGAGGCTTCTAGGGGCATTATTTCCGAAGAATAGACAGAATATACGCAAACCACCGAAGCCATATAGTGAAGTGGAACACAATTTATGTTGAGGGGTGAGTTAAGAAACAACAGGCGAAATATTCATACCTATTCTGTAAAGACAAAGCAGTATGAACAAAGGTTATTCCAAAGCCTAACCTTCTGTTATTTAGACACAATTTAACGAACATGAGAAGCACGAGCTCAAAGTAGAAAAAATAACGTTAAACAAAAGGTGTTTCCATAAATATATTTCAATATTTTAATGAGGAACGAGGGGCTTACTTTTAATACCTTCAGATCTTTTATCCGACTGAAATATAAATACTTTTCTGATTCCCTTTCGATGTAATACAAATTATAATCAAGGTTATCAAATAAGCATCATATATACATAGCATATATATATATATATATATATATATATATATATATATATATATATATATATATATATATATATATATTTATATATATATCAATGCGTCAGCGGAATATGTCATACGATTGAACATAGACAAGGATTAGGACGATAAAGCCAACAAAAAGAGTACATTAATTAGAATGTTCGTGTCTTGTATTTGTTTTCGGGTCACCGGATACCGAATTACAAGATTAAGTCCTCTAATCAAAGGAAGCACTAAACAATGTTAGTTGAGGGCACAAAAGGCACCTGTGCCATATTCTTATTTTTATAGATTTTTATTATTTTTGTTTATATTATTCAGTTGTTCATGCAGTAAAATGAAAGGTATCTAGTTTTATAAACGAACATGACAAGGATTGCAGTATCACATAAAATAAAGTAAGAAAGAAAAAAACGAGAGGTGATGAAAAACAGGTGTATCAGTTTTTATTAAATATTATTTTGGATTAGGCCGTCCATAAATTTACAGTATAATTTTTACTTTAAACAAGTCAGATTTGAAAATTTGAGCTTGTCCTCTTTTCTCTTCTTCCCCTACTCCAGGGATTATTATCGTTGTTCTTGTCCATCGCGTTTAGTCATTTGCATTAAATAGATTATCATCAATTTAGGTATCGCATTTATTCTTTGCCCCAATGAAATCATGTCGTTTGTTTGTGCTTTACATGCACTCCATTAACTTGTACATTGGCTTTCGAGATGCAGTGCGGTGCCAAGATTAACAAGTCGGAGCCTTTGGTGCGTATAAGAAGATATTTTACACTACTCTAATATCTTGATACGGAGTATAGTGTAGCGTAGAATACTTAAAAACTTTACTTAGAATACTTTTGAAAGAACGTATTAATAACGACAGACATTCAATTCTTTTTGTGATGAGTCTTTCTTTTTTGCGTATAAACAAAGATGGTGGCATATGGGGGTGTTGCACGCTTAGAAATGGAGATATAGAAAAAGCGACGCGCTCAAACAAGACTTACATCGTTATTCAACCGCTTTTTTATCTTTCCCTTTCTATGCTTTTGTTACCTCGTATGCCATCATATTTGTTTCTACGCCAAAAAGGAAACAAATCATCTAAAACAATTCGCAATAAAATCGACTGCTAAAAGAAACAGAAAAAACATAGAGCGCGGCGTTAGAAAGACAACTTGAAAATGAAGCGTCTTCGCGGAGTTTCTCGTCTTCAGTATCTCGCGTTTCTCCGAAAGACGATGCTTTTTTCGCAGAACTACACTTCGTTTCACGTTACAGTGGATCGCGGCGGAGGCGCCACAACAGCCGTCCCAGTCGAAACCCGCGTTGCGACCGAATCACGTGAAAAACGCACCCTGCGCGTCGCAGCGCAGCCTTCCTTAGGTCACGTGCCACTTAGACGGAATTAGATTGGCTGATGTCGGAAGTAAGCGTCCACTGCGGTCTCTCGCGAGACAAGACGGAGTGCGGGGGAGTCGGGAGAGAAGAAAAATATGCTCGCATTTCGCGCATCGCCACCCACACGCGACATACGCGCTGCCTTGTTTTGTTCTCTTTGTTCTCGCATAAAAGATGTCTGTTTTGCAGGCGCCTGAGTCGAAGGCGGCTTAGTGTACGCGATCGGCGCTGCGCTGGCTCCTCTCGGAGTTTGATAAATTATTCGGACTAGGATGTATAAATGAGATTTGCTCGTTCAACGCCGTTTCCCTATTTCACGTGTTCTTTCGCGTTTGTGTGTCGCCTTCTGTAGACAGCGCGAGATGCTAATCTCCGCTTAACGTCACACTGCTTATAGTGACACCGTAGTTTTATTTATTATTTTCAGTTGCTATCGTGGCACGTTTCGAGGAATACTCGAAACCCCTTGTTTTCTTCTTTTTTTTTATTTGAGCGACACGGAGCTACAGAATATGAACACCCCAAAATATATGCATTTTAAAGACTATTGGTAATACAGTTGGTGAGACCAACTTAAACTAAAGAAACAGTGTGTTCCTAGTAGACAGTCTTCTAACTGTTTATGACGCAATTGGTTTATCGCACACACGAACGTTACGTTTTATGCAAGTAAATTCAAGTGTCACGTCACCAATAACTGGTGGAGCGCTTTCATTACTTTTTATTATATTGTAATACCGCGCAAATTATTCAAATCCAAGCGAGCCGATTGGTCATGAGCACAACATCATCATTAATTATACTAAGATATTGAGGTGGGCTAGTTGGATATGCATGATATAAAAATTAAATAGCGCAAAGGTTACGCGAAGGACAATGGACAGACCATGTAGACAGGACAAGCGCTAACTCACAACTGGCGCTTTAATATAAAAGAAGAGAAGGAAGCAGCATATAAATACACCGAAAAAAAGAAGAAAGAAGATTTATAATAAAAGGAGAAAATTGAAAGGTATAAACAAAAATGAAAGAAAAGGAAAAGGAAAGAAAGGAAACAGCGTAACTAAATTAAATCCGGGGAATATATTGAAATTAAGAAAAAGACTATAGCTTAAAGAAAGAAGAAGTTGAAAAGTCTAGAAATTCCCGCTGAGTCAACCTCAAGTTGGCAACCGAAGGTAAATTAATTCTTTTTCAGTTAATGCCACCGATGGTGCACTCACACAAGCGTCTTCTTTTTTTCCTTGATGGTTAAGGCCTTGTATATTTCTTGTGATGTTTTATCTCCGAACCGTCGTAGGATTTTGGTTTTTCTCAGGATCGGTTGGCATTTACAGTCTCTAAAATGTACTGCGAGATACCCCGCTGGAGTTGATTTGAGTGAGGTGGCGTGTTCAGTTGTGAGTTAGCGCTTGTCATGTCGACATGTTCTGTCCATTGTTCTTTGCCTAACCTTTACGCTTTTAAATTTTTATATCATTAATTATACTTTCACTAGCTAGCCAACATGCATCAAGACAAAGGTCAGCTTCCTAGCGATTTTTGGTAGGTAAAAAAAGCAAAAAATATTTGCTGCTTATACACTGTTAGGGTGTTAACTAGAAATATAACCATTATTAAAAAACATTATCTTTTGAACCTTTTCTAAGTGCTCGGTAGTTGTTTTATTTAAGTAATTATCAGAGTAATTACACTATACTTTAGGGATTGAGAAACACGTAATTTTAACGTTAAATAGTCGCCTAAATTGATCTTCCGCAAATATTAGAATTTAACAAATTGACACTTTTCTACTGATGTTGAATGATTTGCCTGGCATATCTAATATCCTAAAATGAACAACAATAGAACGCAATAATCCAAATATTATTACAGTTAGCAGTGGCTTTCGTAGTAATTTTTTTTACTTTCCAATCTTTTCATTTCATTTCAGATAATTTAATTAAGTGATTTTGCTCGGTTGCAAGCGGACCACGGTTCTCTTGCAACTCGATCTAACACATGATAATTTACATACCCCGACCTAGACTAACCCTACACAATCGCTCTTAGCACAACGTAACTTTGGTTATCTTTTAATAACAAATTAGAAAACCCAGCGATCTTCGCCGCCCTTCTCCCCAACCCCTTCAACACTTTCATAATGAATGTTCCATTTTTGGCATACCTGGCTCTTTCAAAGAAAGCATCCAATTTAAGTCGGAACCTTTTTTCTTAGTCGCAGAATGCGCCGATTGTTAGCCAGAGCGTAAAACGAGCCATCTACAGTATGCGAAATGCATCCTTCGCGCTCCGAAGCTTAGCGATTCTCCTTTTTTTTTTTTTTTTCGACCCGAGATGCAGCACGAACAAAAAAAAATAAAGAGGAAGAAGGTACGATGAATGGGAAAGGGTGTTGGGGGAGAGAGGAAAGGAAGGAGAGAGAGAGAGGAGAGGGGGAAGGAGAGAGGAGAAAGAGAAGCTCGAAAGAGCGCGCTTCTCGACAATGCGAGCCGATGGCGACGCTGAAATATGCACGAGGGTGCCGAGGCGGCAGAAACTGGCTACGGCGTTCTCAAGAGCGGCAGCGGTTCGCCGGGAATGTGTCACTTCCCATACGGCAGCTCGTACACCGTCCAGGTTTTTTTTAGCTTTCTTGTTAAATATTTGTCGTTTTGTTGGTTTTCAGGTATGTATCCTGCATCGTTCACGTTGTCTGCCTCGTTATTTTTTGTCGGATAAAAGTAGCGTTCTCTTTTCGTAATTCCCACAGCGTATTTTTTTCTTCTCTCTCGTGAGCGTGCGTTTGTTAGTTCACGTTTTTTTTTTTTTTGCATATGTTTTTGCTATTAAGGGCAAAATTTGTACTGGTATATTAAGCGGTGAAGGAGTGTCGTCGCGAAATGTTGTTTGGGGCTTGTCGCGTATAATGCAACCGCCTTTTATGTTCCGTAACTCAAATCAATTCTTTGTGATGCAAGCACATAGAGATCGGACTTTTATAAAGTTTTTTGGTTTATATATTGTTTTTCTAAAACTACTTAGTTTGTTAAGAGAGTATTAAAATTAATTAAGTTAGGTTGTGCTGAAACAATTTTGGTCTTATTTAAGTCTAGACTTAAAAGGCGCTCATTATTTATATCACGTTTTAGGCAACTTTGCGTGAAATAAGACCGTTCAATAACATTTAAATAACATTTAAAACAAAAACCTCTACTGTATATGTTGTGATGATGATAGTTTCTACATCGTACCAATCATCAGCCACTGCGTTACGCCTAATAGAAAAGCTTGCCTATTATAATTTTTATACTGCTACGTTTATTAGATATCGCAGTTTTTAAAACATAATTGTATGCCTCATTTTTAGCAAGGTGAAAATACAGAGCTTCAAGAAACAAAACACAGACATAAGAGGAAATGGCGTCTGAATAAGCAAATGCACCATGTTGTTATTTCGATATTTTCCTTATTGTTCTACCTGTGTACACAAAACGACTGCTAAAATTCGGTACTTTTGCCTAAACTAAGTCACAACAAATTTTGGGCCGCATTTTGAAAACAGGCTCTAAAAAAATTGAGTTTCAAATACGCTCTCCGGATACTTCACTAATGCCACTAATGTACTTGAACGAGAAATTTATCAAATCGTTTCCGCTATCTACCAAAAAAAAAAAGAACCTAAAGTATCTCAAGACGTGTATAACCTCGACACCTTGTGGAATTTGTGCTTCAGAACGCAAAGTCACCCCACGAAAAGCCACTGCCCCGGAGAATGAAGCAACCACGCAAGCGGCGCCTTTGTTCGCGTAAGAGCGTCTCCAGGCCCCGGTGAGGCAACGAGGAGATTCCTCCGAGCATCCAGCCAATACCCAGAAGAGCCTTGATATCCGTCGCGGCGTTTACCAGCCGGTTCTAAAGCTCGTAAAAACGGCTCTGGCGCAAAAAGGACGCCGTACCATAAAGCATAACCTTAGGGCCTCTCTCTCCTAGGATTTCTTCTTTCTTCAATTACCTCCGTCTTGCATGGCGGTTCTGGTCGTAAACTCAACTCGGGATGTAAATCGGGAGGCGATCCCTCGTGGCGAGCGTTATCTACGACGTTTTTTGCGAAACGTGGACACGCATCCGCTTATCCGGTTTATTTGATTTTGCTGTCCCGGGTTTCGTTTTATTAAAACAGGAGACGTCGCGTTTTCATTTTACACTGTACCCATCAAATGATAAAATATGGCGAGATTAGTTGTAAACGTTTCGTCATCGCTCTGATTTTTTTTTGTATTTGCCAAGGTCGCGCTATAAGACCGATAATGGGATGCAGGGTAACAATGCAGAAATGCCAGCTGAATTTGGGCGACGTCAAGTCTTTCGCAAGGGGTGTTCACATGAAGATATTAAATCACGGAGGGGGAGAAAAAGTTCGAAGCAAGGACGGCGGTTGGAAGTTACAGTAGCGTCAATCTCGTAACGGCCTTTATTAGGTTTGTTTTGAATGAGAGGTAAGAAGATAACAAAAATATAATGACATCAGTCCTGAATACGAGTGCATATTTTATTAAGAAATATTCAGTGGCAATTAGTTATTAAAATTATTAGTTTATTTTTACTAAACGTGTATTACAAAATTTCAGGAAAATATTATTGAGGTGTACATGAGGTAGGGTAATAGAGAAGTGTAAGAAAGTTACCATACAGGTATCTTCATTCTAACTCTTTAATTGCTCTGCTTTCTATGCTCTGTTCAGCCGTCATTATCATAGTTGTTTTAATAAATACATATATGTACCAGATATCTTTTAAGTTCTTATATTCTCGTTCTAGATTAGTTTTATATGTCATTATTTTGGCGGAACTAGCAAATGACAATTGTTTCAGTTGCAACTTAGTGTCTGGCATGATATTCCAGCCACCATGGACATTGTACACTTTACCATGCTGGAATGTGTAATATTATCTCCCTACTCTCTAGTGACTAATAGAAATTCCACAGAGAGTAATATGTCGATATAAATAGCATGCGCCTTTATAAAGCCCGATAAAATCAAAAGTTCATCGAGAAAACAAAAACAAAAAAAACGTCCACGCAGAATTCCGTGTGCCAGAAGTGGTGCTTCTCCGCTACCCTGAGCAGTTGAAGGTGGTGCACCCTTTACAGGGGCAGCCGGTTCTGGAATTCGCGGCGATCTGTGCATGCATTAGCCTCGAGTGAGACAAACCTAAAATACTCAAATGCTCATATTTGTTTTTTAGGTTCCTCCAACAGACCTAGCTTCTTTAAGGGTGTCACAAACGTCACAAATCAAATTAGCTATCACTTAAAGTCTCCACAGCAGATATAAATTCGAATAAATATCTTATCGCAGGCCACGGTTTACATTTTCTGTGCCCTCAATATTATTATTAAGAGTTCACCTACGAAATAATTTTACGTTACGATGAGGGCCTTAGCAAAACCAAGAACGGTAACGTTTCAAATAAGAAGTGTACACAGAGAGCTCACAGAAGCATAATAATAAACAAAAGAGGAGAATTGCATAGCGATTATGATTAAGTGAGCGTAAATCTCGACTAATGATTCAAAGTTGCGACAACACCAATCTGCAGGTGTCGACAGCCTTCTCGTGCTGAACAAGCGAGAAACTCACACGCTCGAGGAAAATTCGCCCGGGCGCTTCACGTCGACTTGCGAAACGAAGCGCGCGCGCTCCATTGACTCGGGCGGCAGCGTAGGCACGTGACCCCTTGCCATGTGTTACGCCACTCATCTATCATGTCGCCCCGACCTTATTAAGACGTCGGCTCGCCTAACACGAAAGATCGAAGGATAGAAGTTCCAGCTCCGCATCGTGTTTGCTAGCCGGGAGGGTGGACTTCATTTTTCACAAAAGCGGGGTCGCCCTACTTTGCTTTTTCTCCTCATTTTCTCAATTTCTTTATTCTCTCTCTCTCTTCTCTCAATCGTTTTATCTTGTACTTTTTCGACAAAGGCTCACAAAATAACCTTTTTTATGAAGCTTATTTTTATTTTGTAAGGTTTTAGTTGTCCACACGGTTTCTTCCGTGAAGCTCATTCACTCACTTATCTCGCGTGGTAGGTGTGGTTGTGGACCCCTATACATGTTCTTTATTAATACTTGGGTAGAGACCGGATTGCAACCTGATCGTGTTCGGTCCCCGCACGGCGACAGCCGTAGTTGGGTGGACACATATATAACGTCTTATTTTTTTATTTCTTTTATACTAAAACAAAAAGTTAATTTTAATGTAAAAGATATAGAGCAGATGGTGCTGCTAGTTTTTGTAGTTCGGGGTTATGTAACTGACTTCTCGATTAGGTAAAATACAAAGTTATTTCAATATATTCCGCATTTTTCTTAATCTAGTTCGCACCCGACGAATCAGCAAAACAAAATTCCATCAAACGTTTTTTTTTCTTTTTTTAAATAGTGCGTCTTCTGCTATTTGGTGCATAGTTCGCACTTAACAACAACAAATATCATACACAGATCACCTTACAAAATGGCTGATTGATTATCGCATTAAAAATATTGTAGAGAAATAGTCTATAACATTACCTGTCATCTTGTAAAATTGTATTACATATCGACGTAAAAAAGATTTTAAGGCCATGGTCACATTTGCTCATACATCATACAAAAGGCAGTCAGCAAAAACAGTCACCGTAATATCCTTGGATCGAATGCCGCATGCATTGTTTCTCCTGAACTTATGCCCATACGGCCTTCGAAGCACAGATCTCGCTGTGATTCACGTTCGAATCTGTATGGAGACAGTCTTTTGTTTGATGTATAAGCAGCGAGACCCCGGCTTTAAGGGGAGCTGAAGAGGTTTCTGACAAAACTAAATGATATGCAAGTGAATTTTAGCGTGTTTTTGTCCTGTGAATGCGAATGTCACAATAATTAGGCACGAACGTATCAATAGACGCGACAAAAAAACAAAAAAACGAAAAAGCAATCATTAAGTGTAACGTCCAGCCCAGAGGTTTCAACTGCCTTGCTCACGCCGCTTGTGAGGGAACATGGGTGGCGCCTTTGACTGCTCAGGTAAGGCTTGCGGAAGGCGTGGCAATGTTGAAATCTCTGAATGAATTCGTCAAGATTATATCCTCCCCACCGAACGTACTGGGTGAGAGGGGTTTCCCGCCATTTTCAATGCGCTAATGTGGCTACTTGGCGCAACAATCCAAAAATATAGTTTTGATGTTCGTGAGCATGGAGGCCAAATGAAGACGATATATAGTTTTAGAGCGCAGCTCTTGAGCGCCAGTTTCCGGCTTGAGCGGCGTCGCCATCGCCGTCGACGTAACCGCGCGTTGCATCATGTGACGCTTCCCATAATAACGTCACACGTGACGTCACGTGACGTCACGAGTGACGTCACCAGGGCCACTAGGGTAACGAGTGACGTCACGAGGGAGGAGGGAGGGAGGGATTTGAAGCAGGAGGGGTTGAGCAGGGGGAGGAGGAGGAGGCGGAGGATGAAGGAGGGGGAGAGGGAGGAGGAGAAAGAGTTTAAGGAGGACGGGAGGCAGAGAAGGAGGAAAGAGAGAAGGAGAGGAGAAGGAGGAGGGGCATACCCTCCTCTCCAATACCCTCCCCTCCTCCTCCTCAAGAGCTGCGCTCTAATTCGGCATTACAGGGACTTGCAAACGCCTTTTTTATTTTCTCAAATACAGGATCGCTCCAGTTTCCCTTTAAGAAACAGATCATTTTTTAATAACTTGAATACCTTATTCCTTATGTAATATCTCATAGGGGGTATTACATAAGGGGTAACACAGGGGATCATTGTATGGAACATAGCTGTATATAAAATTTCAAACGTTGAGCATGTCTAATCAGTGGACCTAACTGATGCAATTCAGATTTTTAAGAATGTATTGTCCGGAAGATATGATATATTCTGAACTCCAGCCGGTGTAATTCAGCATCGCTACTTCGCCTACTTTTCAGACTGATAATCTCACACATTAAGATATTGATTTTTATTTCTGCGTTGTTTACAAGATAAGTTCAAAAATTTACGCCTAAAAATCTTATGTAAGCTTATTCTATGAAAGTAGAATACCAGGAAAAATGAATTAAAAAAAAATATTTAGAAAAATGTGCCTGGCTGACACACTAGTGACCAAAATTCACGCAAGTAGTTTTCCTACGAGTATACATTATCCGCCATAGCATTATGATGATATATTTAGTCAATATAATATGTTTGAATTCTGCGGAGGGGATAGAAGATTCGAAAGAGGTTCAACCAATGAAAAGCTACTAATTAACCATAAAGCAGCCAGCAAATCAAAGGAAATGCATTCTATAAACTTGGTAGCAATTGAGATGAGGACAAAGAAGGAGACTGGACAACACAGAGCGCTGACTTCAACTGTTCAATCATCGTGAAAATGGAAGTATATCCAGTGCGATCATCGCGGTTTCAGCCAACCCCAGGCCTCGCCGCCGCTCACAAGAACGCCACCTCCTTATCTATCAGGTCAATTCACTTCAATGTTCATTTACCATTTTTTTTACATTGGCGGGGGCTGGGAAAAAAAGCTGCATGGACAGCTTGACGAGTTCCCAGCACCACAAAAGTTTCAGCAGCAGCGGCAATGCGAGTTCACACACAGGGTATACATATTAAAAGGAAGAAATGAAAAAAATAAAGATGAAAAGTTATACAATATTAGCTAATGCAGAGAACAGTGGATTTAAAAACCAAAAACAAGCAACAAAGCAAGTACAATACAAAAACAACTCAAGTGTAACCATATCACTCGCAACACAAAAAATAAGACCGTAATTCTTTGGCTGAAAGAGTAGTTATGTCTATGTGCTTTAGGGTTAGCATATTTAGCAACTTCGGGAGAGTTATTTTGATTCTCTGAAGACCACAGTTGGAGCGGGAGTTTTCAATGAACCAGGGTTCAGAACTACGAGTTGGATAAATTGAGCTTTTTTCCTTCAGTGACGCTAGAGAAATGAAACAGTCTCTATTTTTACTGCATTCTATTTTATATATCATGCATAACTTAAAGTTGTAGAGTGTGAAGATTTTCATGACATTCCAGATTGCGAAAAAGGGGTTCTGTGTGAAAGTCATAGCCGACACTGCAAATTATTCTTAGAGCTTTTTTTTGCAAGAGATGTATTTTTTGGAGGTTCAATCACTGTGGTCGTCCCCCAAATCGAATGACAATAGTTTAGATGGGAACAAAATAATGACTGGTACTCAAGTAGTTTAACACTGAATGGAAGAATATAAGAATGCCGATAGATTAAACCTACCACGTGACTTAGTTTTGATGTGATGTGGTCAACGTGAGCGTCCCAAGACATATGTTCGGAAAAATACACCCCTAGTGTTTTAAATGATCTAACAACCTCAATCGGTGAAGAGTACATTATGCTATTGGTCGGAATTTCAACAAATTTGTTTTTAGGTTTAAAGCAAATAGCCTTTGTCTTAGCTGTGTTGATTTTTAGCAAGTTTGCGTTTGCCCATGATTCTAGCTCTGCTAGTACGTTATTCGCAATATCAGCTATTTCATCCCCAGTCCGAGCAGATACAAAGACACTGGTGTCATCAGCATAGATACAAAATTTTGCCTGTTTGTTTATATTGACTAAATCATTGATATATATATTAAACAAGAACGGTCCTAAAATGCTTCCTTGAGGCACACCTGAAGTTAATTTTTTTACATCTGACGGATAACCGTCAACGTGGACATACTGCTTCCGGTGGCACAAATAGCTCTTTAGTAATGTTAAAGCCTGTCCTCTGATACCATATGTCTTGAGCTTTTTGAAAGAGTAGTTTATGGTTTAGGTAATCGAATGCTTTTGTAAAATCTACATAAACACCGAGGACAATATTTTTCTTTTCAAAGTTGTTCAGTATAAACTCTTTTTGGTCGAGTAAAGCTAACTCCGTGGAACGATTTTTCGGAACCCATATTGTGATGCAGTTAAAATGTTATATTTTTCTGACAAGCTTACAAGACGATCATGCAGAATGCTTTCAAGGCCCTTTGAAAACACCGAAAGTATAGAAATCGGTCTATAATTTCCGAGCTCGTTTTTGTTGCCTTTTTTATATAGAACTGTCACTTTAGCAATCTGCATCCTCGGGGGGAAAATCGCAGTTTCTAAACAAAGGTTAAAGATAAACTTTGTTCCAATGAAGGCAACGCTGACACAGCCTGCGCCAGATCTTTTAATCAGGTCTGCTTCGATTTTCTCTTTTACGGTTTTATTTTTATCTCTAGCAAGAACAGCGTACATGTTGAACAGAGGCCTGTAGCCGCAGCCTTGAGAGTGAACTGAAAGATGGCCATCTCGATAGCTGTTAACGTTTAGGTTGTGCTCGCGTAACCTATCATTCAAACACCGGCCCGTCTGTCCAACGTACTTCTTCCCACATGACAACCTTAATCTGGTACACGACCCATTTTTCGCAGGCAACAAACGGGCGTATGTGTTTCTTCACGAAGCACAGCAAGTCTTTGTGGAAAGCGCTCGTCAATTTATAAAACCTGTGCGAGATTTTCCGGCGCATAAATAAACAACCTTTTTGTTTATACGATTAGCTATTTTCTTAATGTTGTGCGCAGTCTTGTGCATATATGGCACAACTGCTACCTTTTGTTTTCTGTTGGTTCCATCTGGAATTGAGTTTACTTTTGCTTCCAGCCTCTTGAGAACTCCTTCCGCAACCGATACCAGCACAGCCTTCAAGAACCCGGCAGATGACAGACGTTCGGACCGTTCCATCAGACTCGAATGTATCACTTGATGGCATGAACTTCGAAGGGTGTTCATGATACACGAATTTGCAATCCCTCTTTTAACTAGTTCATAATGAGATGATGGATAACAGGAAATTATTAGTTATAGGCTGAAAAGTCTAACATATATGATGCTTGAGAGAGTGAGATTGACGTTGAGAATCTTGTATGACGGGATCTACCGGTACCTCATGCGGAAGTTGGAGAGGAAGAGTGGCATCACCAAAACCGGTCAAGAGACCGTCCACCGTGCTTGCGTGACGACACAAGGAAGCCCGTTTGTTGCCTGCGCAGAGGGGGTCGTGTATCAGATTATGGTGCCATGCGGAAAGAAGTACGTTGGACAGACGGGCAGGTGATTGAATGATAGGTTACGCGAGCACAATCATAAGGTTAACAGCTGTCGAAATTGCAATCTCTCAGTTCACTCTCAAGACTGCGGCTGCAGGCCTCTCTTCAGCATGTGCGCTGATTTTGCCAGACACGAGGATAAGACTGTAAGAAATATAATCGAAGCAGACGTGATTCAAATAGCTAATGTAGGCTGTGTCAGCGTGGCCTCAATTGACCTGATAGCTAAGGTGGTAGCCTTCTTGCGAGTGGCGGCGAGGCCTAGGATTGGCTGAAAGATAAATGATTGATCGCAGTGACTGTGTCCCGATTCACGATGATTAAACAGTTCAAGCCAGCGCTCTGTGTTGTCCAGTCTCCTCCTTTGTCCTCGTCTCAAGCGCTACCATGTTTTTGAATACCCACTACCAACTCGCATGACAATCTGCACTGATTAATTTTAAAAGGGCAGAATTATTGACACAATATTTTTAACTATTTTGTTACCTCAAGGACCCGCAAAAATAAAAGCAAGTAAAATAGGAACAAATTAAGCAGGCGTTTTTTTGTTATTTTTTGTGAAGAAGCATTTAAGCTTTACAATTTAAATACATTTGATTTTTATAAACGCAAAAATAAAGTTTGGGGTTTTACGTGCCAAACGAAAGAAGGGCATCTGGCACGTCCCAACAGAGGACTGAGGATTAAATTCGATTACCTGGGGTTCTTTTGACGTGCAGCCGAAAGCTCGGTTACACGACGCCTTTTTGGCAATAAGCCTCCGACAGGTTGCGGGCACCCGGCCGGATTTTTCATAAATACATAAAACGGGCTGCTCAAAGCACATTACTTTTTTCTACAGTTAAGAAAGCAAGAGTGCGATTAATATCTGATTTATATTGCATTCTAGCTTTAAAAAGAATAACGTAGAAAAACTTAGTCGGAAAGGTATTAATTATATAACCGGAGAACAGTGTATATGAATATAATTTACTGCAGATATTCTTAACTTTACTTTGGGATCAATGTTTACAAATCAAAAGTAATGAGCGGTTTAAAAAAAAAGACTCAGCCACTTTCGCATGTCAAGGCCATTCATTCCAGTAGGAAGTTGTTTACTAATAAATAACTAATGGGATCAAAAAAGAAAAAAATGAATGAGAAAAATTTATATTAAGAAGCTAGCCAATTTCTGTTTTATAGCGCTTTCCCTTCATAAATTCAGAAATTATATATCGAACTATTACGTGTAAAGCTATAAAACACTATCTAACCTCATGTTTTAGTTGTGAGACGGGGCGGGGGTGGATTCAATAAAGCTACTTGTATTTATCGAGAGGCTGCGATGAAAACGAGTGACTAACCTGAACTAAAACATCAGGTTGCAACATCAATATAAGTACACACGTTATGAAATGCCAATAAAGCGGAACAAGAAAACAATTACTCTTCAATGCTTCCTTTGACTACAGAAAATATACTTTTTCTCCTCTCGCCTGAGATTAGCTTAAAGCTCTTTCCGCTTCGGAAAGATGAGAAAGAAGAATAAAAAGAAGGTTTCCAGCCTTGCTAAACGCAATTTTTCTTCGACGGGATGCTTTAAGGTGTAAACAAAGCCACTGAAAAAGTGAGCAACGCCGGACGTGGCTTACAGTCTCCTTTGGTGGTGATTTGCTCTTCGGTGTTCCTATCCGCTAAGGGCGCACTCTTTTTGAGTGCGGAGCGTTGATATGACGTTCGGGAGTGACCAAAACCTTCCTTAGTTAAGGTGTCAGAGTCTACAGAAGATGCTTTCAATATTTTGACGCTCTCAAACAGGGATCAAAGGGGGCATAAAGAAACCAAGGAAGAGAACAGTGCTCCTCTGCATCTGAGAACACAACACCAGTTAAAAACAAATCTTACACACCAAATCACCTTTCCATATAATTTAAATAATGAGCAATCGAAAGTGCTTGCCAGATGGTTATTGCGTCTTTCCTGACAAACTGCGTTACCAACATTGAAAGTCCGGTGTTCCTTAATTTTAACACAGCCGCGCGGGGGGGGGGGGGGGGGGTGACGCGAGTTGGGCGGAGGAACCATAAAGCGGCCATGAGTTCAGTGGTTGGTCACGCGACGGAGTACACCGAACCTTCGATCCGTGGTGATAGGATCTAATCGGGCCTTTCGGACGCTCAGGCCAGCTTCCTGCTTGCAAATCGTGTCTTGCTTGTCAATCAGTAACGTAAAGCAGCGTGCTGTGTGTGTGGAAAAAGATGGCGTGCAGGGTTTATCGCTTTTTGGAGCCCACATTTTAATCTGATGTATTTGGTGGCATGCGTTGTCAAAATCAATAGTCACAATTTTACTCGCCGGGCACTACTTTGTCGATGGAGTGTTCTAAAGAAAAGAAAACAAAACAAGACTGACGAAATGGGTAGGTCATTTGCTGCAGGGTACTGCAAACTATTTGGCAAGATCACTAATATATTATGCAATATACTCACGGCAATCAGTTGGACATCGTAGTGGTTCGAACTTATATACTTTGGCCGGGCAACAGGATTGGTATTTCTCGTCGCGTGGCCGGAGAATCCAAACGGTACCCGCTAGAACAGCATTCTCCTGCTAACGCGGGGAGCTCGTCCGGTTGGCGCTAAGATTGGGAAGAGGCTTAGCTTGAAGTTGGAGGCATGCCTAAAGAGAAAACCACAAAACTAAGATTAAAACAAATAGTAGTTTGTTTTTTGTTCAAAAGAAGGTATTACGAGGAGCACGTGAACATTGCTGGCTCAAATGCATCGCAGCAGGCTTACAATACTCTTTCATTTACTTGTAGCAACCTCGATATTCAAAACTAAACAAACACATGGACTCCTAACTCAATATATATATTTTAAGTAACTGTAACAATAACTTAAATATTATTTTGAAAAGGTAACTAAAAGTATCTGCAAAAAAATACAAATAGTCTTCGCGAGAAAAGGACCCCATTTTGTGAACACTATAGCGAGTTCGACCATGTGCGGAGGTTGGGCCCCACATTAGACGCAACAAAATAAAACAAGAACTAAAAAAAAATTTAATCCGAGCAAAGTGCCGGCGCAGAAAATAAACGTTTTTCTACTTCTGTTTTTTTTTTTTCAACATGCGGAAAAACGCATTTAGCATTCATTTGCTTTATTTTAGCATTTTTGTGCGTGGCTCTTTCGCTCCGTCTTCACCTTTTACGGCCTCACCAAACACTCCCGCCTCTTCAACCAAACGATAGAGCCACCTCGCGGAAACATGCGACGCGTAGTCACCTAACGGTGAACTGTTCAACGCCGAACGAGAGGCTCTATCGTCGATGCCGCAGTAGTCGCGGCGATAGCTTTCTTTGCAAAAGCGAGTTGCCGCCAGTAGACACTGCCTGACCGGGACAGTGTCTACGTCTAGTCTACGCCCAGTCACGGCCCTTTCCCAAGGGCCGTGAGCCCGTGATCCACAGTCGAGTCTTTTATTGTGTGTTGCATAGAAGAAATTAAAAATGAAAGCGGTTTACAACTCCCTGTAATGCCGAATTAGAGCGCAGCTCTTGAGGAGGAAGGGGGAGGGGCGGACTGGGGGGGGGTGACGTGATCTCGGGGGAGGGGGTCGACGTGACCAGGGGGGTCACGTGATCCTGGGGGCCACGTGACCTCGGGGGCGCACGTGACCTCGGAGGGAGTTCACGTGACCAGGGGTCATATGATCCTGGGGGGATCACGTGACCGGGGGGGGTGCCGTGACCTTGGGGGGTCACGTGACCTTGCGGTTACGCCGACGCCGCCTCGAGCCGGGAACGGGCACGCCTCTAAAAAATAGTGGAACGGATTCCAAGACGTCTTTGTGTTGTTTTTGTTCACTCCTTTCTTTACCTTGTTTTATAATTACGGTCTTTTTCAATTTATTTAGGTTCAACATGGTTCAGCCTTCTGCTCCGCTCCCCCTTGTTGTAACGGACCCGTCTGCTCATTGGTGACCTCCCTTTTCTGTCAGCTGAGGAAGGGGAATAAAAGTTCTTAAGAGAAAGAGGAAGGGAGGAGAACGCCACAAGAAAGAAAGAACATGGTTGGATGGTAATCAACCGTTATCGCTTAAACAACAGGTTGCCATTAGTGACGAACGGCAGGTGTTACCGTGGTCCGGCTATGAACTGCACTTTGACCTTGTCCAATATAATGGCGGTAACCTCACTGCTCGCTGCAAACCCTGCAAGAAAGTTTAAGCACCTGGGAGGTACTTTTCCTGCAACCTTCGCAAGCACCTCGGGGTAAGTTTCGACTTTTATTTCTGGACACTACCGCTAGGCATGGAGGCGGAATTATAGAAAGCTAAAACCTCGAAAGCGCTCTCCAGCCTCAAAGACTTTCCCACTATTAGGAAAGTTTTTTTTTGTTAGCCTGAATATTGCACTGAGGTCCAGCGCACCCGTTGAGCCACTTTTTAGCATGGACCTGTTCAGCATCAAAAGGGGGAAGTCAAGCGATCTTTGAAAATCATTTGCTGCTGCGTTACAACACCAACTAAATATTTCATTTTTTAGTCCATCTTGTCTCAAAGCAGCAAACACTTTGATTCAATAAAGTCGTGCAACGTTTATAGTATATATCTCAAAAAGTGAAATGAGAGTTTTCTGAGAGTTCCAAATACATATAAATCCTAGTCATTGTGTTTTGTCATCAGTGTCTTCATAGTTAAATTAAGAAAAAAAACGAAGGTATCTTGAAAGTAAGAAAGTTACTATCACGAAGTAACCGTAACTGTGATGCGTTACTTTTATTATTAAGATTGTAACTGTAACTTAAATACACTTTTGACAATCTATCTGTAACTGTAACTAATGACGTTTTTAAGAGTAACTTACCAAAGACAGTTGCTTGGTGATATCTCGGCATGTGGTACCTTGCAGCGTTCGCAATAGCATGTTACCGATTCTCAGCGCAATGCCGAACGAAGGTTTTTCATTCATTCCCAAGTGTTCATCAGAGCAGTGGCACAACGGTAGATAAAGTTTTCTTAATCTTCCCAAAACAAATTGGAAACCTCGCCTTGTCCGCCTTCAGACGCACATCATCGTAAATCTTCTGTGCATCTAAATAAGAATAATTAAAAATCGTGTTTAGCACCATTTTGTTTTGCTCCAAGCGCATTAAATGTCATCTAAACTTCCTTTCCTTTATGATTAGCGATTAACTCACAATGATGAAAAGTGAAAAAAAAAACGGAACGGACTTATGGTGCAAAACTTGAATCAAATTGCTAGAATAACCTCAAATCAGACGGCCTACCAAGCGCTGGACAGGAAGATTTGATAATGGCGCCGAGTTGACATTTATGATTAAACCTTACAAAAAAAATAAACACTTATCGAAAGCATTGGAGAAGCGACATAACCACAGTTTGGATAAGGCCCTCCCATTAGTGTTCTTCACAGTGGCAATTAAATACGTTTACTAAGGCCCGGTATCCCCTGTTAGAACGTCCAAAGCAGAATCTTGCATAGTTAGAAAATGCACGACGTCAAATCAATTCCTACCTATTCCTAAACTTAAGCAATGTTTTTAATGTATCAAGACTTTTTATTGTTGTTTTTGTTATCCGACCACGAACCAATTAATATTTTTTATAAATTCAGATTTTGTAATTTGCCGTTTTAGTGACACGCCTAAGGATACTCGGGCGCATTCCCGTGTTGTTTCAGTTTAAGTTTGCGCCCGACTTCTTGCAAACGGGCTGCCAGTTTATTTATCTGTGGAGGCATGTATCAGAAAGCGATCAAAGTAATGTTTTTTTTTCTTGTGGTATCACTTTTGATGGCATGTATTTTGAAGGCGACTTTTGTTTGTATGTGCTCCTTCGTTGTTACAGAAGAGAACATCTTTGTCGTTCAAGCTTGCGCTTCATGGCAAAGACCTGAAATCTAGAAATTACAGAGGAACTCGGTATTTGACGATGTACAAACAAGTTACAATTTTGAATAAACAAAGACCGAGTAAGGCTGCTCAAAGGACGTCAAGATGCGGGGTGGTGTCCCTTCATAGTGCCGCGCGCGCAGCTGGCCAAGTGGGCAGTGCGCGCGTGGCTTAACTGGTTATCGCGCCTGCCTTCCACGCTGAAGGCCGGGGTTCGATTCCTAGCCGCGCCTACACATTTTTGTTGACGCTGTAGTGTGATGTTCTAGCAAATTTGAGAGCCGCCTTGCTAATTCGAGGTTAGAATGTTCTACGGACCGAACCTTCTACGCCGAATGTTCCGGAAGCCCACGCGTGTACAAAGGGGCTCCGCCTCGCAAGCCGAGTCAGTTTCGCCTCAGCGTTCGATCCCGCTGCTTCGCCGCTTTCGACGCCCGCGACGCTCTGTTATTATCTTCTGTTTCCTTTTTACTTTTGGGCTACAAGTTCGCCCCCCATTAAACGTTTCAGTTTCCTCAGTTATTTCTTGTTTGTCACCTCGTCATTCGTGACAATAGTACCGTGTTTGAATAGTATACAATTAATACGTTATACTTTTAAGGCATGGATACATCAATTCACGTTTAACCCATAAGAAAGTGTGTCTTTGATTAATAAATATTTTATACAAAGCTTGCTAGAGTGTTACTTAGGCAAAAATGGTGTCACTTCATAGTATTGTGTATTGATGCATGGTTACATCAATTAACATTTAACCTATAAGAAAGTCTGCCTTTAATTGATATCTATTTTTTACAAAGCTTGCTACAGTGTTATTTAGCCCAAAATTTACGTTCGTCATACGAGAAAGAAATCCTGGCACTGAAAAAGTTTAGAATGATACTTTAAGGTGTCTCGTGAATCCCCGATGGGCCTAGGACACAGTCCGATAACCTTCCGTTTGTCGGGATTTTGTTCCGTTCTACAGGTCAAATGTTTTCTGTTTATCTACAACTTTCGGCAACTGGGAATACGATATGCAATTGTTTGGTCCCTTTTCTCTTTATCCTTTCCGTTATTTTGAAGAAAATGAACTCCGAATTTCAAACTTTTGGGGTTTTATAAAAATAAACTGCGATAATCCCAAATTCGAATAAAAATAAACACCGAAAAACACCCACCGAATCCACCAAAAATAAACACCGAAAACGCAGAATCCTAGTTATATCCAAATAAATGTCAGATAAATCACCGGCATTAAAATTACACTACAGCCGGAATCAAAATACGACTGACTGATCGTTTGCGAGAGACAACCGGTTCTTATCTGTTTAAGCCACGCTGGTTCATGCTGGTCTGCTGTTCTCTAAGCCTGGCCGCGTCTGAAGTTGCTTTTGGGATATGCGTACGCAGGACCGCTCCATTTTGTTAGCATTCACGCTTTTATAGTTCATCCGACTCGGACAAATTATTTTCACACTGGTATTAACGTGACGTCGTTGATATGGTGAGAGCTCATAACAGGTGCTACAGCCGCTACCCACCAAGTAGTTTTCTGGGTTCGGATATATTTCTGCGGGCTCAAACTTTACGTAAACCGAAATATACGAAATAACGGCGATATAAGAACAATCTCTTATATTAATGCGATAGCATTCTCTAGCTGATTCCCCCGGTTTTCGCGGTACGGGATCTTTACTAAAATGCGGCGCGCGTATGTGCCGTGCATTTGTAGGTGCCGCGCGTATGGGCAGTGGCAGTACGCACTGCTTCAGATTAGCACCTTCTTCGAAGGATCTGACATCCCTGACCTCATCCTCGACGTCGTTATAGAGGTCGCCCTCAAGGACGTCGTTCTTGAGGTCGTCCTAGCGGTCGTCCTTGATATCGCCCTAGAGGTCATCCTTAAGTTTGTTCTAGACCATTGTCCTCTAGGACATCATCCTCGACGTCGTCCAAGACGCCGTCCTAGAGGTCGTCCTTGAGATCGCCCCTAGAGGTCGTCCTAGACGTTGTCCTAACAACCAAATAAACCGGCGCCGGACGTACACGGAGCAGCAGTAGGCACATATTTACATTTGCGCCCAAGCTGCGAGGCAATCAGCCATGGCTGTTGCGCAAGCAGATAAGCCCACGTCCGCGCATGCACGAAGTGGCAGTACGCACACATTCACATTTGCGACCAAGCGACGAAGCAATTATCGGTTTGAGTTGAACTAGTTGGTACATGGTCAATGATGGTGATGAAACAGCTTGAACATTAAACGATTACACAGATACCAGACAATACGCACACACGAGGCTGCAATGATGGTGGGAAAACAGCTTGAACATTAAAGGATGACAGAGAGACAGAAGATTACACGATTAAACGGAGACAGAAGCAATCACTCATTTTCGAAGTGGCGCGCTGCAGTCGTGCTGACGTCAATGATTCCGTCGTCAACCATTAATAAAATGCAGTGTTTACTTAAAATTTGGGTCGTTGTATTTACAGTAAGCTGCGTCGTGAGTCTCATGATGGATGCATGCTATAGGAATTCATACACAACCAACAGTGGTGGTTTCTGCAGCATATTGTATTTGTTTTCAGCAAAACGAACAACGCTTACAATAGTCGACGTTCAAAAAGGTAGTCTAATTGAGTGAACAAAGAAACGATCTTGTCACGGAGACTGTTCAATATGTGCGATGTGCTACAGCATTGCAGCTCCATAACAAGAAAACTGGTCTAAGGTTCACTGGAGTTTGGTGGCTAAAACGACTCATCCTACAGATACATATGCGTTTTTCTTTAAAAAAATAAATGAGAAAATATTAAATAATTGGAGTGTCAACATCGTATTAATTAATGCAGAATATATTATTTTTAAATATCACACAACCAAACTTTGCCAGTGTAATCGCCAGCTATTCTATGTCATGCTTTGGTTGTGCACTGCCATGTTTTTTGGTTATGGAAACATAGCGTGACCTCGAAAATTGTATTGCTTAAATTTTCTGACTTCTCCTTTTATTTGTTATGCATCTTGCTCAGTGTTATTTTATTTTATTTATATGCAAAAAGCAAATAAGATTTTTGTTTAGAGACGCGCTTCACATCTTTACTATTTACCTATCTTTTATTATAATAAAACAATAGGAAATGAACATTAAACACACTACAATAAAATTTGTTCTTGCAAGACCCCAATTCGTCCGTCTCTGGAGTACGCCCTCGTAAGCTGGGATTCATATTCTTTTATTTATTCATTCATTCATTCATTTGTTTATTTTTGTGCTTATGAACAGCTTGACGCCTTGATAATGGTGCACAACAAAATGTTTTACAGATTAGTTACAAAAGTCTTAAAAGCTACGAAATTTTGGTTAAAAACATCAATATCTGCTCCACTGAAGGTATGGTAGAAGTGTTGAATAGGGGTCATGAAACTGGTCTGGATGATGTGATTAACATGAAAGGTCGGAAAAACCCGCAAACTTCGACTCGGAACGTGAATATTAATAGCAGATGTGAGATCTAGGCAATCAATTAATCCATGAATACATTTATACAGGAAAACAAGATCGCGCTCACGCCGTTTAGAACTCAAAGTAGGACATCTGCATCGTTCCAACAGTCTCGCATAAGCATAATAAACAGTACGACCAATGTAACGATCAAAAACAATTCGAAAAACAACGCTTTTACAACATTTTCAATCATCTCTTGGCTCGTAGAACTAATACAATTCCAGACTACAGAGGAAAACTCCAACTTGGTCCGGATTAACGAGAAATATAACCGTAGAATACAGGTTGATGTGGAGAACTCACGCGTGATTTTCGTAATTACTCCCAGCTTACGCAAAGAGTCATTTATAAGGTTCTTAACATGTACAGTAAAGTATAACGAAGAGTCTATGTGTACACCAAGATCACGCGTGCACTCGACTCTTCGCAGCGGATCATTGCCAATCTGGTAAGAAAAGTTTATTTTTTCTACCTTTCTACGACAAAGATATAATAACGGTTTTAGAAGGATCGAGCTTTAGCATGTTCTGACGACACCAATTGCACACACGCCTAACATCCTTCATAAGTTTTTCACAGTCTTCCAAGGTAATGATCTGCCTAAACAACTTGACATCATCTGCATATTCCAAGATGACCGAATCGCAAACAATTGAGTTCAAATCATTATAAAAACATTAAAAAAGATCGGCCCAAGTATGGAGCCTTGTGGCACGCCTCGAAGATGAAACATAAAGCCTGGAGTGATGTCCAAGAACACGAACAAAATTGTGTCTATTAGACAAATATTCGAACAAATATGTGCAGTACAAAACAGCTCAACTTCAGCGTATGTTAGCGACTTCCAGTAGGATATTTTATCCTGAATATCACTACAAAAAATGTAAAAGAATTATTTAAAAAAACCGAGATAACAGCCCTGCTTCTACGAAGAAAAATTCAAAGGCTGAAGTTTTCCTACCAGTTATAAAAAGGGTATTACAACATCAGTTCGAGTGGGCATACCCATATTCCTTCAAGATGATCGTCCACGTTTAACAATCAGTTTGGAGTCAAGTCCTAGTGTCAAAACATTGATGTTTTAAGTACTCCTTAGTGATAAAGAAAATTGAGGAGTGGAACAGTTTGGAAGGCGGATATCTTGTTAGGCTGAATAAATCGAAGAATTTTGAAAAGTGTTATTTGATTTGTATTCAAAGATGTCTAGTTCTCTTGAGATAGTGTCGGTGGGGCGATTGTTTTTGTCTTCAAGTTTAACCGGGAGATTGGCAGGATGAAGATTGAATTTGTTATTGAGGGTTGCTATGTGGTTCTTGTTCTTTTTCGCGTTCGTATTTTATTGAACAAAACGCACTCCGGAAACTCCCGGAAATGGCTATCAGTATTGTAAATGAAAAGATACCAATATTTAGATGTGAGAGTAAATGATCATTACCATTTTCTCCCACTTTAATTACAATGCCGCTATTGGCGTAACGTCTCCTATTTCCAAACTTTCCTAAGGTGCTATGACCTAAAGTTCAGTAATGACGTATAATGGAATGCAGCGTTCTGTTTAGGGGTTTCCTAGACTCAACGTCTGCCGCTCAAATAAAGTTAAAAGTACGACTGAGAAACAATGTAACAATAAATCCTCCCACTTTACTCTGCCTTACACAATCGCAGAGACTAACGACCTCTGGGTACAGCTGAAACGAACCTGCCCCGCACATATCCCTGCAGAAACCCATCAGCAAGCACGAAGTAAATTGCGGTAGTTGCACGCGCGCTAAAACAAGCCGAGAATAACAGCTTTGCGGTGTGTGCAGCCCTTTCAAAGACTTCCACCTACCTCGCCCTGTCGTTCATTTTACTTTATATTTCTTTCTCTATCTCATATTTTCAATCTATTCTTCTTTAATTTTCACTCCAACCCCCACCAGGAGAAACTTTCTCGAAGAACCTAAGTGCGGGCTCACTTTCCCGAGACCAAGTTTATATTTCCTGCTCTCATGTTGTTAGAAGCGATGTGAAGTGCTTATACAGTCTGCTCAGTCCGTATATCGTTGCATTGCTTTTGCTGTATGTTTGGTTAGTTTTTCTTGATATTATTCATTTCGTTCCTCGCTTTTAAGCAACTTGGTCCTCCCTCTCCTCACGCAACTTCATGAAGTTGAACACCTGTTGGGAGAGTTTTTAATCCTACGCACTTGGAGCTCTGCGTAATAACCCTGCAGGCATCAGGGCGGCAGACGCCGTGGGAGACGCTCCAATTCGCGAGAAGGGCTCCCCGTACTCGTTCGCCAGTGAGGCTAGACTGCGGGTGTGTTAATTGGTGGGGTTCGGCAAACACAGACGAGGTGTTCATTTGCAGTGTGTTAGCGCCCTGCACCTCTGCACTATATTGAAGAAAGCAAAATTCGCAGTGAGGACTCAGTCCTAATGAGTGCAGTTTGAAATCCTGTTTGGAGTGAAAAGAAGGCTGAACGTTACTAAAATGATTTGGCGTCGTTACTTCACTATAATAAATGTCAATGACCCCAGTTTAGCAATTAAATGACACCGGCATATCGGCATTCTGGAGAGGACACTAAGACGCGACATTTTTATATGTAATGACGTCCTGTGCTAAGTATCGTTTTTAACAATATATATCCAGAAATAAGGTTAATGCAAGAAATATTGTTTCTGCAGAAAATTTTAAATAGCAGCAGACGCCACTCTAGAATTTTAGCTTGCAGATTAGCAAAGTTATTCACGAAAATTGATTCCGTAATATCCTCACTATGAATTTTGGTAGGCACGTCTTATTTAATATGTAATAAGCTGGATAGTTGAACTAGTCGGTAGTTGTTGTACATGATCACCAAAAAAATAAAGACGTTTACAATTCCCTGTAATACCGAATTAGAGCGCAGCTCTTGAGGAGGAGGAGGGGAGAATACGGAGTAGGAGGAGGCATGGCTTCGTCATGACCTTCACGAGTGACCGTGACGTCACGCCTGACGTCATTATGGGAACCGTCCCATGATGCAACGCGGGGCCCTCGTAACGTCACTCGTGACCCTCGTGACGTCACTCGTTACGTCACTTCTAACGTCATTATGGGAACGTCCCATAATGCAACGCGTGGGTCACGAGTGAGACCGGCGCGTTGCATCATGGGACGTTTCCCGTAATGCAACGCGCGGGACCCTCGCGATGTCCCTCGTAACACTCGTGACGTCACACGTGACGTCGCGTGTGACGTCATTATGGGAAACGTCCCATAATGCACCGCGTCGTTACGTTAATGGCGACGCCGATGCCGACGCCGCTCTAGCCGGAAACGGGCGCCTAAGAGCTGCGCTCTAAAGAAACAGGGCTATAAGAGAAGAACAAACAAAAGGTACATGCACGAGAGGGCAGGTGCTGACTTACAACTGTATGGATTATTAGAAAAAACGAAGACAAAACGCCATACAAATGTACTTCACACGTGCGTCCGGCACACAGCTCCAATGTTTACAGTTACCTGAATTCACAATGGCATGTGCGGGACCATCATTGTCCTCCTTAGAAATTCCAACTCTTTTTCTGATAATGCCACTGACGCGTGGCTCACACTGCCGCTACCCCCACTGATGATGTGATTGGCCTCAATTTACTTCCCGAGTTGTCTTGTGTTTCTGCCTACCTAAACTTCCGGTGTCGTTGAAGGACGGTCTACGCTGGCACTTTGTACAGTGAATTCGAAGGTGCCCTCCAACTGTGAATCTCAGAGGCCAAGATGGACCTCTGAGCCTGTCTTTCAGGCACAGCCCTCTCTGGCCAACCTAGTAGATGCCACACGAGAGTGAGATCTTGTATACAACTCTTTAATAATAGGGTACGAATGGCATGAATTGCTCCTTGAAGCAATTGTGTCTAGATACGCCCACTGCCTTCGCATTTACTCTGGCATATATTTGACTTGGAATTCTAACACCAAAAATCGCTTTTCAACATTTTCTTTTTTATTGCGAGACAGTTTGTGAAGGTGAGGGTGCAAGGTCTCCTTTTTTCAGTAGTGCGTTTCGTATCCTTGGGTTCCGTTTGCCCTATTTTAGTAGGTGCCTGCAACATCTGACATTATGGCCGACGGATATCCTGCTCCTCCAGACTGTCAATTTGTGTTTTGAAGCTGTCTGCCAGTGTGTGAATGCACGATTTATTCTGCGCCGCTCTTGATGACCTTGGTATGGGCCAACCTGTAGTATAACATGCTTTTCTTGGAGCGAAGAGATTATGTCCAACAAATGTGATGATCGTTAGGGAGGAGGGAAAGGTCAAAGGACTGAAGTGCGTTGTCCTTTGAAACGTCACAAAAGAAAACTTGAGGCCCCCTCCTCACTTCGTAAAACTCGACATTACCTAGTCTACTTGCTTCTGCAATGTTACATTTCTTGCAGAAACACCAGGAAATCGTCCACATAGCGGACCGCAAAGTGCACTGTCTATTTCACAGTGGACTTTACCCAGGTAAATGTGATTCAGAGAGGGAGCTACACAGGACAATATGCACACGCCTGAATTTTTGCGGTAGAACCTGTAACGCCACCCGACTACCATAGACTCTAGGAGGAACTGTATTATTTCCGTGAAGCGTTCACGGGGTATTCCACTAGAACTTTGGAACGGCTGCTATCCATTAGCCTCAATGCTTTCCTTTACAGACAATAGCAGTCGACTGTTGGGCAAGGTATGATACATATCCTCCACATCTAAACTGATAGCATTCGTCATGTCGATATCACCTTTCTGCAAGAATTCCACGACCTCTTCAGATTTGACGACCCGGAATTAAGCTTCAATATTAAACGAGGAGAGCGTCCTGTGGAGATAGGCTGGTACCTGGGGTTGCCAGGACTTTTGTTGTTGTTGTTGTGATGGCTAGACATAGGCAGGCTTTCGTGTGCGTTTTTGCACTAAAAAAGAATTCCAAGTGTAGGTGCTACCCTTTTACCAATTCGTTTAAAATGAGGCATTCACAATTATCCTTGGTTCTTTCCCTGGTCTTCAAGGCAATATATACTGGTTTAAAGTTATTTTCTATAGCTGCGCTGGCTTTATACTTATAACTGCCTCCTGGTAAGATCAGAAATTGCCCTTGCTTATCCGATAACATCCCCCGCAGTTCATTGTTTACCATGAAATCGATTATGTTTCCGCACGTGCCACCATGAACTGGATAACCTGTATCATGGAAGCTGTGTAACGAACCCACGTGTGAATGATATTGTGTTATTGTGTCTTGTCTTCGTTTTCTTCTAGGAAACCATATAATCGTGAGTTAGCGCCTGTCCTTTCGTATATGGGCCATCTCTTTTTCTTTGTCATATATTGCTGTTTTTCCATAACAATAACGCCTTATCTAGAAACGTGCAGCCACATGTAGTCAGACATGTACAGTACGTAACGCGTTACAAGTAACGAGTTACTTGTACCTAGTTACTATTTTCGGTAACGAGTAACGTATTTAGTTACTTTTCTAGAAAAGGAACGAGTAACGTATTTAGTTACTTTTAAAGCCAAGTAACGAGTAACGGTATCTCGTTACTTTTTAGGAGTAACGTGTACAACAACGTTTAAACAGCCTTGCTTTCATTCGAACCTGAGTATGCGTCTATTGCGAGAACGGTGGGTGGGCAACCCGAGAAATAACTAAACAGTATGACAGTACAGCAACGTTTATCGCTGAACACGTCAGTCGAACAGTTCGACTGACGTGTCCAGCGATAAACGTTTCTGTACTGATCTCTACAGCTGGGAATGTCCTTCACCCAGCGAACACAATAATGTTCGTTGGTTGAACCTTCTAGAACCGGGTACGGACCGAATGCAAGCCCGGAGGTTGCGAACACGGGAAGGCACAGAACCCGCTGTCCTCAATAAAGGCGCAGTTCCCGAAGATGCACCAGCTCTTCCTGAAGCACAACACTGCCGTTCCTTCGAACGCGTCGGTATAGAACGACTTTTCAGCGTCGCCGGAGATGTATTTTCAAGGAAGCCCGGAGAAACATAACTGTTGAAAACTTCGAGAGGCAGCTACTGCTTAAGTGCAAAGACTACTGAAACGAAAGCGATAAACCATGAAACAAAAACAGTTGTGTATTTGGTCGTCAAAGTAACGTGAAAAGTAACTCGTTACTTTTGAGGTAACTCACGCGTTCCTTCTGAGAATCGGTAACGAGTAACGTATTTAGTTACTTTTTGAGCGAGTAACGAGTAACGGTATTTAGTTACTTTTTTGGGGTAACGTGTACATGTCTGCATGTAGAGCTAATCAATTGAAACTTAACATTCACCAATCACAGATTTCGAGCATATCGACAAAATAGACCATACTTGTAATTTTTCTAAGAATCTTCTTCGCGCTGTAGATGTATATTTATGCGACCCAACAAGGGCATTGCAACTGTTGAACTTCTTTCTTAAAATATTTTGCTAAAAGAAAGAATATAGCAGGTAAATATTATTTGAATACAAATGATTAGATATGATATAATTTATTCTAGAAGCCGTGAAAGTTATTTGGTATAAATAAGCTGATTGAGGCTTGACTTGGCAAGTGATAGCTAACATCTAGACCTTCGTTTTACAAAAGACCGAAATACAGCGCGAAGAGTATTATAAATTGCCGCCCCAAAGTTACAGCATTCCCTGGCGTCAATTAATGCATTTGAGTTCGAGCGCAACCTTACATGCTTTCGCACCTTACTATCCGTATATCTTATACAATCTTGTGCGCCTTGTTGTGTCCTGTTCTCTCCCTTTGTCCTCGTCCTTGCTGCGCACAAGATTGTATAAGATGTCAAACCAACTCGCCCAAACAACCACCCTTCTTGTATCCGTATATCCTAACCACGTGAATTTAATAGCAGTTCTTTTTTATTTACGTTTACACCGCAGACCGCTAGAGGTACGCTGCACATCTAAATAGACGTTTCTAGAAGTTCACGTCTTTTCGGCTCGGCGGCGTTTCCCCCACAAGGAGTTGAGAGTAAAGATGGGCTAGCGTCAATACTTGAATCGATCCTCCCATAAACTGTCATGACGCCACTTCAAAGTGGGGTATCCTGCAAGCGTTTTTTGCTTTTGCTTCGGCAGGAAATGACATTGAATGTCTAAATATTCCACTGAATGGTGGGAGGTGGCAATCGCTAAGTCACATCTTGGCGATTGGCTAAACATCTTTGTCCAAGATGTGCCAGATAGGATAGATATTGAAACGGAACTAATAAAATTTTAGGTTATCAATCTGCACTTGGTAAAGATTTAGTAAGCAAACTTAATAAAGCCGCAGAAAACAAAAACCTTTCTGTTTATTTAAGGTCCTATTTTCTAATTTATATTCTTTAAACGTAGAAAAAGCAGCGCTAATACAAAAAATAATATTTTGAACTTCAACACGTACCAAAAAGCGTCAAAGTTTGTACGAACATACTGCATTTTTAAAGCTTTGGATAGGCAGCTCAGTTCCCACATTAGATATTTTGCTCTTGTTTAAACGATGAAATTAATTATTAGCGTGTATGCACCGCTCCCATTAATATGCTGACGTTCCTGGTAAATGTGCGAGGGAAAGTTAATGGCATTGAATAAGTAAACTTCCAAGACAAAAAATATGATTATCGCAAACTTTGCGACGGGTTCTTCCTTAACCAAGAATTTGTAATCATCAAAGTAAAACATAATTGACTACAGCTAAACACATTTTAATGAACCTTCATAAATGTGTAATAACCCCTATTAAGGAATATTTTCGGCTAAAGCGTTTTATGTTTGATGTTTAGGAACTTTTAAATAAAAAAACAAAATCTTATGAAGTGGTGCGTTTAAACAAGTATTGTCGAAAAAAAACACGGCTGCATTTGAGTCGTTGAGTAACGTGTGTCGCGGCAACAGAAGTTCGGTGCTTGCGTTATTGACTATTATTGCGGCGCCTTGGTCATTTTTGCGTCACCTCCTGAGCCCAATTCTGAGGACTCTCACGCCATTTTCCCTTTTTGTTCTTGATTCCGCTCCCGTGCCTCGACCTTAATTCGCCTACAGCGCGCCTCATCAGAGCGACGTAACTGAAAGTTACGTTCCTCGGACCCGTTACGGACTGTCGTGAGTTCGGCAATAGGGCACGCGAGGACGTCTACCCGGATAGTGATAAGCACGCGCCAGCACAGCGGGGTGTCAACCATAGCAGTACCAACTATAAGAAAAGTCCTGCACCTTTATCCGCCAGACGTCACCACTACTCAGAGCGCAACTTCGCCTGCTTCTCGCTCGGGGATACGGTGACGTCAGAACGACGCCGAGCTCTGATTGGCTAAGATTGGAAAGATAGTGGGTAGGCCTCAACGCTAGCTGCCTCAAGGTCTAACCCACTATTCTTCCAATCCGAGCCAATCAGAGCGCGGCGTCGTTTTGACGTCACCGCATCCCCGAGCGAGAAGCAGGCGAAGTTGCGGTCCGCATAGCCGCCGACAACGTTGAGATAAAGTGCGTGCGGTAGGCTGGGTGTTCAAGCGACATGCTTTGACGTTTTCCTTCCGTCAGTGATCTATAGTAGATCTAGAAATATTTGGTATATCCACAGAGGGCCCCCTATAAACCTTTCCAAAAAACGCTTCTAGGCCGCCGCCATGTTGCTGATGCTGATGCGGCTAGTGCGACTCGCGCGCCCTCTATCAGCTAGAAATTTTCTGGCACTCTCTTGGAGCTGTGAAGACCCGCTCAGCGCGGTTCTCTACCTGTGTTTTTGCGGTTTTGCATTCGACGTTTTCTCGCCCCTCTTGAAAGTTTCCACTTAATTTTTTTATGCGTGCTGCGTACCCTTTCTGTGTTATCTTCCATTGTGCGAAATAAGGCTGGTAAGTGCCTGCCATTCAAGCTTTTCTGCTTGACATTCACGGGAAACGAAGGAGGTGAAGGACGTCGAACGACCCTCGACGCGATTTTGCGAACATTGTTCTCCCCCTCCCAGAGATAATCCGCGTAGAATCCTCAGTCATCTCCAAAAATAGTCGTCCGGGTTGGGGTGGGAAACGGGTCAGTCGCGTTCGATCCTTTGACTTGGTGCTGTTGTGAAAAAAGGAAGCTCTCCACGAAACGTGCCCCAAAACGAAGTCATCTTGGATTCCGTCCGATCGTCAAGACGTGACTGTCGTCGACTGTGACTGTGTTATTTGAGATCTTTCTCAAATAAATTCTTTCGGATAACGCTGCATCGTGTGGTACGTACAATATATTGTTCGAATGTTAACACTTTCTAAATTGTATGTCCGTGTCCTGTCCATCGGTAAACACGTTATTTGTGAGCGTGAAAAATGCATGCCTTTCGGCTCTCTTCTGTTGTAATCTATTTTTGACAGCTAAGCGCTTTGTCGTTTGTGATGCGGCGAATCGCGCGGAGCCGTCAAAACTTATCGTAAAAAACACACACAAAAACTAGAACTATACATTCAAGTCGCATTCGTTCTGTCGCGTGCGTACCCAACAAAAATAGTGTATAGGTTTTTTATTGCTTTTTTTCTTCTTTCAAATGTGGTACAATGCTTTCTCAATGACCTCGGGAAAATACGTGCACCATGAAACACAATATACAGCGGGAAAAGACGAGAATTTATCCGCCAGCAGTGTTTGAAACTGCGCCTACGGAGGCTACGCCTATCGAAATCACAGCTCCACTCGGTTAGGGTTAGCAGGGACGCCGGTGAGAGTCTAGCCTCAAACCCAGTGACTGGGCTCGAAAACGGTTTGCTGCCCCTGGGGTCGAGTGTTTCTTGGAAAGGTGTATACGGAGCGCAAGTTCGGCTGCTTCTTTTGCAGGGTTTGTAATGACGTCAGAACGCCTTGCTTCTGATTTGCTCTGAATGAAGCATAATGGGTAGACCTCAAAGCAAGCTGCCTTGAGGTCTACCCGCTATCCTTCCAATCAGATTTAATCTGAGCACGGCGTTGTGACGTCGCCACGGCCCCTGCAAAAGAAGCAGACGAATTTGCGCTCTGGGTTGCTCGCGTCAGCGTTACCACCAGGGCGTCTTGCAGCATATCGCAACGCTGACTCTGCAAAGCAGCAGACGCGGCGACTCTCCAGACACTCGCCCGTGACTTTGCGCCGTACTCTCCCAAAGCTTCGACGTCTTTGCTGCTTGGGGCAGCTCGAGGATATCCAGTAACAATGACGTAACGCGCAACCCTTGTCTTTTTTAGCCACTGACAAGGGGAAAACGGCACGGCATTTCTTTCGAAACCCCGTCCTCCAGTCATTTGCCCTGGTCTGGCGTCGTGTGCCCGCCCCAGACCTACAAGATGTGGAAGCGCTATCGAACGTAGAAAGCGACTAATAGCAAAAGCTCAATTAATATAAATATATGTTTTGCGAAGGTTTGCGTGTGACAGCTTAGTTTTTCAATTTGTTTGAGTGTCCATTTTGTGTTTCTCTTCGCTCTTATATAAAAACACTTTGGGGCATTTTTCTCTCCCCCTCCTCTAGTGTGATGTCTGTGAAGGCCCTCAAGGAGGAATCATTGGTTATCGAAGCAATGAAATGTATACCGCCGTTAATTGATTGGAATTTCTTATGTCTACAGCTCAATCGGTAGAGCGGTTGAATGTGTCTTCAGGGCTATGTTCCAAATCTTACCCGAGTTAACCTGCCTCCTACGTCAGCGGGTAATACCACGTGACATCGCGAGTAAACGATCCGCGACTCGATTTTGGAACGGCCGGGATAATCACCTGGATACTACGCGGATTGGCTTCGTCTTGGGCTACGGCAAAAAGAAAACACAGCAGCGATGGCAGAAAATAGCAGACGATCCTTTTGATCATGAAGAAAGCACTCGAAGAGACGATAATATTAATGACGACGCGGTGTTTTTTTAGGTGGATCCACCAGCTCCTTTTATTCACCTTCCTTTTGAGCTGTATATTGAGATAAAAATTACTTACTCCTTACAGTTAGACATTAAAAAAATGTGTTTTTATTAATCAGCGCGATTGCCCTAAACGCACATATTCCACGCATTGTAATTTGCACCGATCATGTTTTGCAGAAATTGATTTCACACGGTGTAGTGGTACAGCGCGAGGGTGCTTTCTCAAGAATGATATGAAACTTACGTTCGCTTTGACGCGAATATGATTACAATAACATCTTTGAAGCCTTCACTGCTTTACAAGCATTATCCTCTCATTACACACACTCTGGAGGAAACAAAAATACTACCTTATCATTTACTGCGTTCAAATATTTTCAGCCTTGAACGTGAGAATACGGCATTCCCTCCAACGCCGAGGACGAGAATGCGGAGAAGCTCCTGTTTACGCTCGCACTCTGATAATAGGGAGTTTTCGTAGACCGCGTTCCCCCTCCGCTAAGCCCTCCGCAACGAAGGCCGATGGCCTTGACTGTAGAGTTCTGGCTAGCGTAGCTGGTTGCGGAGAGCGTTGCGGGACAGCGGAAACGATCTACGAAAACTCCCTAATAACAAGTATACCTTCCCGGGGAAGGTGCACGGTCTGGATGAAATGCAGTCAATTCGTGCGTTGAAAACAGCAAATCGCAATAACCACACATGCTGCACCTCATTCTTTGTCATTTCGAATGTCCGCCACCAAAACCAACGGAGCAAGCGAGCTTTGACGGCTGTCGGCGCAGAAAGCAGACGACGAACAGATCACGTGACGTATTTACTCGATTTGATCCGACTTTACCCCTCGATCGAGGAGGGTAGCGCGAGTAATTACTCCGGAGTAAACAACCCGCTTCTGGAACGCGAGTTCTGACGTCATCGAGTAAGCTCGAGTAAGTTTTGGGACGCCACGGTACGAAACCTTTACTCCGGAGTCGGATCGAGTAAATTTTGGAACACAGCCCAGGTAAGCCCACTTGAGCTATACTCGGCGAAAACTTTCTTGGCAATGCAGTGGAGGATTCAGGCACGCGTTCCCTATCCCATCTTGAGCGCTGAATAAAGCTGTGCGCGGGTTCTTCCCAACTTCCACTGCAATGCCAAGAAAAGTTGTCGCCGGGTAGAGAATAAACAAACACACAAAGAAATATCATACACACTACTGGGTATGCATGCACGTACGGAGGTGTGTATGTTAATTCTAGTTCAGATGCTTCAGAATAAACTATTCAAAAAAAGATATAGTTTTATTTTATCTTCGAATGTATGTTTATTCTAGTTCAGCTGGCCTTACCTGAAGTAGGAACCAACAAGCTCAGCTTAAGCCTGCTACAGGTTGAATGTGGAGGCGACTGTTGGAGTTATCCATAGATTGCTGGTTCGGAAGCGGCTCGACGGCGAGAAGCTTTTGTTTTCTAAACTTGGCAATGGCGGCTGGGAGCAACCATGTGGTTGACGACGTCACCTTGGTTATTTATGAAGGCCGTCCGTGCAATTTCTCTGCGAGGTTCTCATTAGCAGCTGCCGCTGTTAAATTTTGTTTTGTTTTGTTTTCTCTACCGTGACAGAAACTTGTACTATGGCGTTCGGAGTTGTTTTTTTGTTCTGCCAGCATTCCAACAATAATTTTGCCACCTAGTTCCAGTGATGCTGTTTTTAACTGAACACTCTATAACTTTAATTTGTAAATTTTACGAAACCTATTGTAGCATTCAATTGAACACCCTCGGTATTTAAACTAAAAATATAACTTCTTAACTGAAACAATCAACAAACGCTTCAAGTTTGTTTACTTAATTGTTTCAGATGTGCTCTGTTGATTGTTTTCTTTTATTATGAAAAAAAAATGTGCGATACTTTTTAGCTTGAAAAGGAATTGAGAAGGTGTAAAGGTAAAACGTTTTTACGGAATGAGTGCATTGGACCTATGTAATTCTTCAGTTGTTTTTCTTTTTTTCAATGTATTTGCCACAAGCAAACAAACCTTTAATTCTCTAATTAATAAAATAATTCTTATCTGTCAACAAGAAAATAATAGATATATTTTTCATCTAGATTAAACGAAATTTTAGAAAATCGATGAAAACGGTACGTTTGGTCTAATGACCTGTTTCCGCTTTTGATGTAAATATTATGACAAACAAAATGTTTTATATTCTTCAACATTTCCAGGTCTACTCTGCCACTAATTGGACATAACTGTATTATTAACTTTGCCATATACATGTCCTTGGAATTCCATGGTATTAACTCTCACACCAAATCCACAAAACGAGCCATTAAATGTCTCTTCTCATGCTAACCCACATATCTTTGGCTTCTTCAAAAGAAAGCTGGGTTGTGTAAGACTAGTTGAAAACGATAGCTCCAGAAAAAATGCTGAGATTTTTTCCCGACAATATTCAGCTTTTCTGCCAATTAAATATAACATAAAATCAGGCTCGTCTAGATTCATGTGAAACAAGTGTAACTGTTGTTGTTGTTACACTTTATTAAGATAAGCATGGCGCGACGGCCTGGAGTGGACGGTTTACAGGGGGGGGGGGGGGAACGTGTAACTGTATATATGTTTTTTTGGGTGTAGGGCAAAATGGTCCCGGTGAGAATGGTCCCGGTCAAAATGGTCCCGGACAAAATGGTCCCGGACAAAATGGTCCCAAGTGCCAACCCGAGACAAAATGGTCCGAGGTGAATTTATCCATACTTTGAGCGCTCTTAATAGGACTATATGGTTTGGTACTTTTATGTTGACACACATCCAAGGATACTATCAACATTTTCATTATAACCATTTGAAACAAATTTTAAATTCCTTCTATCTATACCATGTACTCTATTTCTCAAAGGTTCTTGATTCCTACAGATATATTCCAGTGTGTAATCAATATATTTCTATCACCAGAACCTGTTTTCAAATTAGCACTATTGAGCATCAAAACGATATTTGGAATGAAAATCATTATCATACACGTATTAAAGGTTCTTGACGTGGTTTTTTAATAAACCTGTCGTATCTACCGTGTTCTATTTTTCAGAAACAGCATCGCTCTGTCTGAACATTGTATATTAAAGAAATCAAAAATTGATTTCGCAATTATGAGCGTATTTATCACATAGACCACTTAAGAGAAAAGAAGTCGACGCTGCTGAAGCCGAAGGCCTAATACCAAAAAAACGTATTCCTATGACCCACACCCCTCAAAAGTCGTTCAAGGGACGGAACCCTGCACGTACTGTGTGCACAGAGCTACAAGCCGCGGCTAATATCCATCAAGAGTACACAATAGAAAAAAACTGCAAACAGCACATAAATAATGCCACGCTAGGACTATTTTGTCCGGGTTGGCAGTTGGGACCATTCTGTCCGGGACCATTTTGTCCGGGACCATTTTGACCGGGACCATTTAGACCGGGACCATTGTGACCGGACCCCGTTTTTTGTATCGAACATAAATATTTAGGTCCTAGGATTAAATAAACCTGAGCGTTTTTAAGCAGCCTATTTTTTCTGACACAGTTTTTACAATTAAAGGTGTTATCCATGGCTTTCTGAATAACATAATATCTGCATCAAACAGGGTTTTGCTGGCACGCATCGCGGATCAGTCAAGACATCTTTAACATCAGCACGCAATAGTCGCTGTTTCTTTCTGCGTTCTTGATCCCAAACGGATAGTATGCTGAACAAACGACTGTAGTTACAGTATCCGACTAT
>JAZHYW010035844.1:0-17804 GCA_037355805.1 Ixodes ricinus | reverse complement strand
TTTTTTTATACTTGTGTTGTAAAATATTTGTTAGCTGGAAACTCGTGGTGTATAGTGTTCGTCAACCTCACCCGGAGACTCGCCTCATTCTCAGCTTGTTTCAGTTTGTTCGTGTTTTTTTTTTCTTTTTTTTCTTTTTTGAAGTCTGGCCTGCTTAACGGCGCGAAGCTCTGGGAACGGTCCCAGCTGCTGGAACGCTTGTCTGCGACTTTAATTAGGACCTTTAATGAGGAGAGCCCATTACCGCGGCAGGTACGTACCGCGGGAAGGGACGCGAAATCTCGACTTGCTGCTCGTGGCTTGGATGAACTAGCACAGTTCATCTAAGCCGCGTTCTGAGAACTACACACGACACACCGTCCCGCAGTCTTCTGCCGCGTTCGCGGTGAGCATGTGCAGTCTTATAATTACGCTTGAAAAAGGCATGACTCTATTACCGTCGTGCACCTGTGTTGCATTCCCGAGTGTTTACTACTTTGTCTCTTCCCTCACAGCGTCGAGGAACCCTGCATAGTTGCTCAAACCTGCAATTAAGTCTGAGTTGTTCGTGATCGGAGTTACGTCTCGTGTTGGCTTGTTTGTGCGCGTGTGTGTCTGTGCATGTGTGTATGTGTATGCGTGTTTCTGTGTGGGCGTGTGCGTGCGTATGTGTGTGCATCTGTGTGCGTATATGTGTGTTTCCGTGCCACTCTCCTCCCGGGCGTGCTGCACTTTGTGGGAGCTCCGGGTTTCTCGAGGGCGCAGTCCAGAGGGGGGGGGGGGGCGTGACTCGATTGTTTGTGATGTGGTACGCCCGTGCGGAATAATTGGCGATAATTATTTTTATTTATTTTTATTTGCTTCTGTGTTATTGTGACGATGTACGCGGGGTCCCGTCTGCGAGCAATTATTAGATGTTGGAGCGACTTGGGTGGCCTGCAATGGGAAAATGTCGGTTAGTGAGGGATCTTTTGTTAAATCGCGGATGGTGATATTGGTTAATTATCATTAATAATGCAAAATGTGTTATAGTGCTGCTAATGTAGGAAGATATCGACATGGAAATGGCGTCGTCCAGCTTGCCAACCAAATTTAGCTGATTTTGTTTCTCGGACTTTGGTGGCCATTGCGATAGTGTCACCACCGCAGCAAGTTCCCTTGCGGGTAGCGCCTCACTCCCATTGGCTGGCGTACGCAATCATGTGACCATCGCAACTATTAATCTGACAATCGCGACTATCATCGCCCTGTGCGAATATCAGTACGTAAACGATTGCGCCGAGATTTACCGACGCAATAACGTATCCTACGTATGTCGATTTTGTCAACTGTAATAAAAATACTGACGCTTTTTTTAAATCTGTACTTGATTGTCTGCTGATAAACCTGACCAATTGGGCGAACGATAGTTTGCGTTCTGAAGCATTCTGTCTGCTCAATAAAGTCTAAAAAAACTGCACCGCTTAGCTATATATCAGGGGGCTTCAAAAATTCTTGCTAAGGAGCCGTATTTGGAACGTGTCGGTCTCAAGGGCTGGAAAATAGGTGAGACAATTTGAATAAATAAATACTAAATAAATAAGCCAAAATAAGCATTTAAACACGAAAATTAAAAAAGAGCAAACACCCAGAAAGAACAATAAAGTGCATGAACGCATATGCTTTATTTTAAATGCAATATGTTGCTAATTATGCCATTACAAAATAATTGTGACCTAGAGAACCCACCAGGCAAAAATCAAAGCGCGCAGGAACTTTGACATATTCGCACAGGGCAGATGACTTAACGAGAGTTATAGATCTGATGATATGCAGGAGTTATGACCAGTGTTGGAAAGTACTGTAATTACATTCTACTTGAAGTTCTACTTCAAGTAGCTTTGAAAACTTGTACTTTACTTAAAGTAGATTCTGTGAGTATGTACTTTTACATTATTTTTTTTACATTTTTCGGGAAAAGTGCAGCTCTTAATTGATTACAAAGTAGATTCCCCATGTTCGGTGTTTTTTTAAATTTGTATAAAAAATTACGCTGTGGTCTGCCTAAATAAAGACAAAAAAAATCAGTTCTAAAAAAATTGTATTGTCATGTTAAGACAGGTTATCATCTTTCGAGATGTCATCTGATCATTTATCTGAGTGAAGTACCGGCGACTATAAGACCGATGCAAATAAGTGCCATATAAGTTGGGACTGTGATAAATAGTTCTTCAGCAGTGAAGTAAAACAACTACTATGTATCCACTTGACTATCCAACATTTGCTGTCATTTCTGGAAATAACTAATGCACCCTCAATTACCCCCATGGAGCAATGCATAGCAGTTTTAGAAAAACGCTGTAAAGGGGATCGGAAGGCCATCATAAAAGATTGCGCTAAAATAACTTGTACTTTACTTTTGAAAGTACATTGCATTTATAGTACTTTATATGCATTACTTCCGGTGTACTTACTACTTTACTTGAAGTACATAATAACCTCTCCTTTACTTTGTACTTTACTTCAAGTACTTTTAGAGCGCAGCCCTTAGGCGCCCGTTTCCGGCTTAAGCGGCGTTGGCGTCGGCGTAACCGCGCGTTGCATTATGGGACGTTTTCCCGCTAAAGTTAGGGGGAACATTTTCCTGCTAAATTTAGCGGTAAAATATTCCCGCTAAATGTAGCGGGGAAATTGACGTCACGTGACCTCAAGAGTCAAGACCAATCCAGTTTCCCGGCTAACTATAACGGGAAATTTTGCGAACATTTTCTGCTAAATGGGAGGACAGCAGGCTAGGAGGAGGAGGGTACGGAGGAGGAAGAGGTGCATACGCTCCCCTCCGTAGCCTCCTCTCCTCCTCTCAAGAGCTTCGCTCTAATTCGGCATCCCCGAGAATATTAAACGTCTTCAATTTTTCTATGTGTACTTTACCTAACTCTGGTTATAATTAGGGCTCCGTGTTTTCGGAGTTTATTTTCGGAGGATTCGGAGGGTGTTTTTCGGAGTTTATTTTTTGCCGAAGATTCGGAGTTTATCGGAGTTTATATTTGTTTGATTCCCAATTCTCCGAAATTCGAGTTTAATTTCGCAGTGTTTCCTATTGAAAATAAATATGTAAATAATAACCGGATGTAAACGTATGCCAGATACAGGCCAGTATTCATTGTAAGCAAGATATCGGGTTCTCATGTAATTCACAAGAACGCGAAGCAATTTTATCATGGTTACACACAGTCATAAAGCTCGGGAGCTACGAATAATAATAATGTTTGTGATGATGACATATGTAAGATAAACAATACGACGATAGAACCCACGTTTTGATGCAGTTTTCTCTCAGTCTTTCTTGTACTTTTGCGCTTTTGGGCGCGCGTCGCAGCGCCGTCTCTTTTCGTTTTATTTTATTTTTTTTACCTGTTTTGATTTTTTTGGCGCATCACTGAAAGACCGCGGCCATCCGTGGGCCGGATCTCGATCCGTGCCGACAGAGGCGCCACCGCTGCGGGGTAACGTCGGAGTCGCGTGTGAATGTAGTTGAGATGAAACCGTGTAAGTTGACCTTGGGTCGCGTGAACGCAATTTCCAAGTTTCCCGAGTCTGTGCATAAAATACGTAGCCGCTGTATTTACCTCTCAGCTGAAAACGGAGAAGGCGGCTTAATTAAAACTGCAGGCCCCATGACGATCACCTCAAATTTGTCTGAATATATGATTTTTTTTGTATTATTTCAATTTTAAGAAAGTTTTTTTAGGAAGTTGTCACTACAGTTTTACCATCCTGCGAAAAAAACAACATCGTTGTCATATAAGATAATATTAAGCGAGATAAAAAGAAATTTACACAACGAAACTCGTTTGCAGATTTCCGCCCTAATTAATTGCGTTATTATTATAATTACAGTGATACTTGACGGGGCTGTATGGTCTCACTTTTCTTTATATGTTGAAAAAAGGGGTATCTTAAAAATCTGACAAACTTTCCGTGAGAGTTGTTTTTCTCAAACACATTTTTAAGAAGACAAACAAATAGAAGAGGAATGTAGATGAAAGTGTACGATTTCTGAATCGAGTTTGGATCTTAAACATGTTCTGCAGTATTCTACGCCCCTGGCACATCAAGTGTTAAACATAAAATGGACGCCGGTGCGATGAATCATTTCTTCTCAATCAGCTTTCTTTTTTTCTCTTTTTTTTTCCGCAGGAAGTTTTTATTTATTACATTCGTTTAGCGCTGAATACAGTTTTTGGCGAGGGTAGTAACTTGGTGAAAATACAAAACTCAAAAGGGCGTTGCTATGCAGGGAAATTAATATCCGAGAGATTTAGCGGAAAATAAAATCCGCTACGTCTGATGTCAGCAACGCGGCTTCTCTCGGGGTTGATGTGCCTCACTCTCATTGGTTGGTGTAAGCTATCATGTGACCATAGCGACGACTAATTACATTTTCGTCAAAGGTCCCGGCATGTAGTTTGGTGACATGGAGGTAGGAAGAAGAGGAGGCGGCATATCGGCTCAAGCCAGCTAAATCAAGCGACTTTAAAGCCAGCCAAACGATAAAATCCCGAGTGAAGCCGGAAGTAGAAGCCGGGGTCGGTGGGAATGACCCCACGGGTGGCCAAGGCAGTGTTCCAAATCTTACCCAAATGGATCCGAGTTACTCCGGCGGGTCGTGTCACGTGACCAACACAGATTGAAAAACGCTGGACGCAGGTAGGTTTTGGAACGCCAAGGTATAAAACTCTTACCCTGGAGTAAGATCGAGTGAATTTTGAAATCGGCTGTCCTTTCCGTCCAATAGCGTCTTTTGGTTTTGTTAGTTTTTGATCATCGTTGGTTGCGTGATCCTCCAGACCGGAAGCTTCCTACCTCCATGCTTGGTAGGTAAATGATCCACCGATACTTTTTACCAACCGGTATTTAGTGTGCGGCGATTTCGTCAGGTATGACCACAGTACTGCTGCAACATTAAGTGTTTACAGAATGTATTTAGTAGGCTACTCACGTCGCCAGACAGTAAAATACGAACACCACCTACATGGAAACGCGTATAGTGCTGATTTGTAATGTCCCCCAACGGGGGCCAACGCGGATCGCAATCGGACATTTGTCAGCAGTTCGGCTGAAACACCAGTTCCAACCGAACGCGCACGTAACACTCGTGTTCAATACGTGCCCCGCACTGGCCCTCAGTAGGTGACGTGTAAAAGTTGGCACCGGGGCTCTCTGTCTAGGAAACGTTGGTAGCACACCCTTGCCACTGCATCCTTTTCAGTTGGACATCTTATAGAACCTGTGATTTTGCCGATCTGAACCACGGCTGCGTGGGATATTTTACCCGGTAGAACGGAGCATGGGTCATGGGAAGCTCAACCGTCGCACCACGGGCCTGTGTACGAGACGCGGATAACGAATTCCTTCCCGCAATCGGCTGATCTTTGCAAGCCCCTAATTAAAGTTCGCCTTGAACTTAGCGCGATTAGCGCGAACCTGTTTACTGCTAGAATAATTGGGTGCTGAACCCGGACACAGTGCGCACAGGAGTAAGATCCAACCTGGGTTGGTGCACTTCGATATATGTGCCTCGAGAAAACAAAAAGTGTAAAGAAAACAAAAACGTTTCCCGTATCGAGCGCCGTGCAACTGCTGCGTTAGGTGCTCTCGTAAGATGGCTGCATACAAACGAAGCCTTGGAAGCAGGTCATGTCGCTGCATGCCTTCTGGCGGCCACTGCAACACGTATAGGAGATAGCGTGGGTCTACGGGTTTCGGAGTATTAGCATTTCAGATCGAATAACGGTACCTGTCGAGAGATTGCACAACTGGGAGCCCACGACGAACACCACTTATTGAGATCTGGTGCCTTTGAGAATTTGCATAAGCAAAGCGCTGGTCTTGTTTCTGTACATTTTCTATTTCGTTCTTATTTGCTTTCTTTCTATCGCTGATATAGTGAATACTTACAATCAGCAGTACTTTATGTGATAGCTCTTTTTTGTTTTTGTTTTTGCGAGTAAATAAGCTAATGAATCCCACTTAAGGATCGCTACCGCCGAATGGATGTCTCTTTCTTTGAAATAACGTCTCCACGGACAGGGGACAATCTCGTTCGCAAACCGATAACCCCGGTGACTGGAAGAAGGAAGCAAAAGGGGCATCGGCGTTAGCAATCAAATGAATATTCCCAAGTTGTTTGGGAGCAGCCAGAAGGCGTCGCCTTCGTTCTCTCTTCTAGGGTTTCGGCGCATGGGGGTCGTTTCGTGGCAGACCGCTTCAGATTCCAAGTCTCGGAGGGTTCCAACTTCAAAAGGAGGGCCTGTGGAGAACGGCTTTCTTTCTCTCCCTGCCCGCATTTTTGCGGTCTTTCTTCCCTGTCCTCCCCGCTTCATGAAGTCCCTCTCCGCTTCTTTGTAGTTCTTTTCTTAGAGGAAAAACAGAAAAAAAAAGAAAGGGGCCTTTTTTTTTTCTTTTTTTAAGTGCAGCTTGGCGTCAGTTTAGGTATGTATGTTCATGTGTATACGATTATTCCGCTGTGCGGGAGCCGCTTTAATATAGGGCTTCAAAATTCGGTCCTCCTTCCTTCCTGCCCCGACAGGAGAAATACAGACTGCCGCGCGAAATGAAAAAAAGGAAAGTCTTGGTTTTATTTTTGCTGGGTTTCATCTTTCACGTCTTCGCTCTGTGATGTTTTCTTGTCATTTCTAGTTTTTTTTTTTTTTACAGAATTTTTGTATTTGTTTGTAGAGAGACGAGTGGATGACTGTACCGAGTGTAATTTTCTTTATATTTATAAACCCAGTTCAAGTCCTTTTTGGTGGCCACAGGACGAAATTGCACAGATGCAAAAATCACTGACCTTCGGCAGCAGTGCAGCACCGGCCTTGAGAAGTACCACCGGGATTCCGAAGTCACAAAAAACTGGCGGTCGTGTAGCGAGCTCCCGTCAGGAGCATATTGGCGGCAGGAACCTATCTGGAAGTAAAATAACCTTCGCGCGTGACCATTTATCGTGATGTCAAGTAATGATAATAAAATGAAACACAGTCACTTGTGACCGCGTCCATCTGCATCTACTCAAAGACATCTAGACATGTTTTTTTCTTTCATGGAAACCCGGAGATGTGGCACGAAACAAAATTTAACAACATGCTGGTAGGTGGAGGATAGTTTACGTTTTTTGTTTAAATTCAAGAGTTCTAGCAGATCGCTTTCAAACTCCCGATACTGGTTCGGCTAACCGGAGGGATTAAAGCCGTTTTTCATTCATTCATTTGAAGAGGCAAGCGCGAGTGCCCCACGTGCGCCATATCAAAATCATTTTAAGAAAACACGGTCTGCTGAAAGTCAAGAGCTTAATTTCGTCAAACAAGCATTTACTGCAAAAGTACCAGTTGTGACCACTCGCTTTATTTATAAATTAAAGCCTTCTTTTTATCGCGCTTGGTGACCTATTCTGAGCTTCATAGTACGACCCGGCCGGTAACACTGAAAAAGGTACTACCAAGCTCTCTGTTCAACGTGTTAGGGAGCAGAGTTTGTCGTCCGTCTTTTATGGTGGGACAATGCTCTAAAGAAGTTGAGGCATGGAGACCACTGCTGTAAACGTTACTGAAAAAGAAAAAAAAACGAACGCTTAATAAGCTTTAATGGGGGATATGATTACGTCAATTTCGCTACGTGTGCTCGCGCACACCGGCGGCTGCTGGCCCATGACAAAATGCTGTATGGAGGAGGAGGAGGGAGAGGAGGTCCCAGCAAAATGGAAGATTTCGGAGGGGCCACCACAGCCTCAAAGCCGCGTGAACGAACTGCGAAAAACTGGCGATCGGAATGCCAAGTCCGACGCCCGCTCAACCGTCCTCGCGGGATTGATTTATGTTTGCTCTGTCCGTTTCGGACAGGCTGGAGAAAAAAAAGAAAATCTTGACCCGGGAAACATGCCATCCCAGAATCTACCTGTTTGGTCCCTTGACAATCCTGCGAAGTCACGACCACGACTGACTTGGTCGTGATCAGTATACGATAACACCAACCTGGGTCGACTCACTGGGTCCTGTTCCGTAGGCCGCGACGCCACTGTTGTCGCTCTGGTTGAGTTTAGTTTTGACCAGAACTAATAAATTAGGTCAAAAATAAGCCCTAATCTGGCGTTTAAATTAGCGAAATCAACATGAATTTTGAACGATAGACATAAACCTACATGCTACCAACGAAGTGTACAAGCAGTCACGTGATCCTGGTTACTACGCCACGACGAGGAGCCCTCAGGTGGCGCCACTCCGTCTTCTCGGGGCTAATAGGTTTCATCGCGTGGCGTCTGACAACAAAATGGCGAAATGACGTCACGTGAAAACGCCCTATACGTATATATAGTCCTTAAAATACGTACTCAATGTGGTGTTGGCACGGGACACAACTTCGGTGGCCTTCCTCCTCCCCTTGGCGCGTTGCAAGTTCCATTGTCCGGTGCATGCCACTTGTTCGGAAGCACGCACCGAGCAGTGACTCCCGGTTCCGAGCTGAGTCCCGCAACGGCCACTGTTGCCGTGTGTGACACGCCGTTGTCATGGCTGCTTTAGCGTCGGCTTCACGCTCGGCTGGCCGCGGAACGGCCGGCTCCCACGCTCTGCCTAGTGGCACGTCCTCCTTGGACGCGTCTCTGGACGAACTCTCTCGGCCACGGCGTCTTGCAGGGCGTCGCGATGTGCATCGCCTCGCTTGCGGCCGGAACAGCAGCTCTGTTTACAATCACGTCGCTGGAGTCCTGTGTTGAGTGTTGACACTTCGCCGCCGTTACATCTTTACTCGCTGGTGTTTCCATCTGATTGTAGACACGTCGCCGCCGCTACAATATATATATATATATATATTTTTTTTTTTTTTCATCTCGCATCGTACATCTGATTTCCCTGAAGAACAATGAACTACAGCATGACCTCTCGCCAAGTTTGTGGCATGAACATTTATAGGCAGCGGCATGCCGGTACGTCTGCCTGAAAATTATTATTTTTGCGATACTCTCTTGACGATTGATATTTCTTTCCAGCCCCTGCTCACTATAAAAGAAACAAAATGTAAGAGAAGCAATAAAAAAATAGGCAGCCAATTATCACTTGCAGCCCTGGGCGCCACTGGAACGTCTTTGGAACATCACGATTACGTCACACTGATGTCGTCTCTCGATGAAGAGGAGGACTCATCCGCGTGACACGCGCCGTTATGCGGAGCTCAAGTTCGTCTGCTACTTTTGCAGGGGCTGCGGTGACGTCAGAACGCCGAGCTCTGATCAACGCTATAGCTGCCTTGGAGGGTCTACCCACTATCCTTCATTCCAGCAAGCAATGGCTCGGCATTCTGACGTCACCAGCAGCCCTGCGCAAAAAAGCGCAGCAGACGAACTTTCCCTTTGCATAGGTTCATAGCGCTGGACTGGCTGTGATGACCTTGAAGCCTTCGCAGCGGTCCATCGCACACGACGAAACGGGGTACAGACAGGGGGAGAGGGAATGAGAATGCCATTCGTCGGTGGTTCGCATCGTTCGCTGCGGTGATCATCGCGACTTCCGATGGCCCATCTGGCTGGTCGACGACGGCGAGAGTTGGGAGCAGCCGAGCGCCACGCTGCGCTACGGAGGCGGTGCTTCCGGACTGCGGCAGGCAGAGGTGCCGACGATGGGCTGTGCACGGAGCTGGTTAGACAGCTCTTCCTGCGCCGCTGTCGACGAGAGGTCAGAGACTCTGCCCGTCGTGTTCGTTCGCTCCGCGTTATGACCGTCATTTCCGTTGCTTGTATTTTTGTCCTGTTTTTTGCGTGCGTGTGTGTGGGTTTGAGGGGGAGCGGGGAGGCTATCACGGGCCTGTCCTGAAACGTGTCTTTTTTCTCGATGATGGGCATGCTGTTAATGCTGTTCGGTCCCTCGGTCATTTCCGAAGCATCTGTGTAATTGGAGCACGGGAGGAAAGCGCGCACCATTTGAAATTTATATCATCGCCGCCGACGAAGTCATTGCTGAGATTGTGGTAACATGCATTCGTGTCATTAGGTAACTTTGTAAAGTGAGTAGGTACTCGGCTGCCGCATGGAGACTGTTCAATATGACACCCTGGGATATAGTTATTTATGTCACCATGACTGTGGACCACTGTAGAGTAGCGACACTTTATTATATATGCCTTGCGACAGGTAGATTGTACATTGTTTTAGGTAACGCGTAATAAGTCACGCAATGGTTCCTCAGTATACGCAAGGGAGACGGAGAGACGAGAGAGAGTAAAGGGAGGTCTGGGGGGGGGGGGTGAAGTGAAAGGAGAAAAATAAAGAATCCAGATAACTTCATTTTCTTTCTTGTTATATGCGGCGTGTCAAACTGACGTTAACTGCCTATAACCGCCTATTTTTTTTTTTCGACTATATTTTCCTTCCGAACTTTGTGGAGCCGTTTAGCCGTTTAAAATTGTGGCATGAACGATCACTTGGTTGAGAAAACTATCTTGAGAGGCACACTACGTACTAGTCACACTGACACGCCAGTCCTACCTCTTCTCCTTCTAGTTTTAATGAGAACTGAGAACATGGTACGCAACGAGAAACCTAAATAAATGTGTCGATACTTCTGCTTAAGCGTCGACTCAGGTGCAAGGTGGCCTGCGAGACTTGGGTCGACGTTTCATCTTGTAGCGTTTGCTCTTCGCCTCCTCGTAGACGCTGCGAAGGGATCAGGGTGAAGCCACGCGATCGGATTCCGAGGGTCGTGCCCCGGACTCGAGCGGTAACGACCTCGGAGACACCTGCCCAAGCGCGCGCCCAGCGAGTCGGTCCGTGCACCTCGACTATCCGCTGCACCTGGAATACATGGGCTATGGGTGTGTGTGCTCTGACGCATCGTATTCGCCCGAAGTACCGCCTTGGAGGAGTCGAGTGACGGGTTACACCCTAAAGCGGGCCCTGATCGTCGGGGATGGTGAACCCAACCCTCGGTATACAGGTGGCATGGCTGGAGCAATATCCTCCAATTGGGGCGGCTCGAGGTAAAAAGCAAACGGAGGGAGTCTGTACGAGCAAAGTCGCGCGCTTAACAAAGGCAGGTTCATCTCGTATTCTACGATATATGATCCCGGCTATAGGGGTATTCACTGGACGCCATATTTGAGGTCACTGTTTAGAGCGCATGCTCGGAACGAGCTCACTAATAGGCTGCTAAGACTGCAATCCGATGGGTGGAATGCCGCGGCGAGAACTGTAGGAGCTCGCCGTCAGCACGCGCTCAGCAGATCGCGCACACAGCTGCGGCTGCCAGTGAATACTCCCCTATATTCTTTCGCCCCAGCGTGCGGTTTAAGCGGAGTAGATTTTGAGGAGCGATACTGACATGACGCCCCTCTTGGCTCGGGCGGCGTGCAAGGGCCGTTGACGGGAACACGGTTGTCATAGAGAGTCGAGCCGAAGCTACCGTTCTTATTATCGCTAACGGAGACTGGAGCGTACCGGACGTCGGTCCAACTTGAGCTGGAAGTTGGGGAAAGCCGAACCGGATGTGGAACTCGAACCCGGCGCTGTTTGCGAAACCCTAACCAGCACATGCGACCGTCTGCGCGATACTGTCCCGCATGGCCCGTGGCGGGGTTCACTGGCGTGCAAGGAGATCAACCAGCTCTGCTCTAATATTGCTCGACGGATGCCGCACCCAGCCACCCAGCCGAGTTCCGAGCGAGCAAGGATGGCGCAGCTGATCATGGCGGAGAGGCTGACACCGGAAGCAGGGCAGACAGGACTTTTCATCCCAGGCTGGCTCTTCGTAGAGATCGAAATCCGAAGAACAAACTGGCGAGCGGCGCGACCGACGTTTATCGGCCGCAGCCAAGAACAGTAAAAGCGCGATGCCGAAGGCTTCACCTCGGCGCGGGTATCGACCAGTAGTTCCGCGCCCTCGTGCATTTACGCAGTGACAGCGTCAACGCCTCGGCTCCAACCGTGTCATTGTCTGTGCTGCGTGTGCGGATGCAGGAAAGAGTGGGGACTCTGGCGCCACCGCCATTGGTCAAAAAGCCAGGGGACTCTTATATAAAAGGGGCAGCGAACGGCATGCTGGACATCTTCTCTGATTTTGAATCAACTGTGCACTTCACTGGCAAATAACGGCATGGTGCAGGTTTTCAGAGAGATCGCGGGCTTTTCGTCCCCGCTGAGTCAGTTTCCGGTGCCTGGCTGGAGTCGCTCCTCCGGGACACCGCACGGCTTCAACAATACCCGCTTTTCTGCTCATCCATGGTGCAGAAGCCGCCGGTGTCCTGCTGCAGATACGATAAAAGAATGATCCGCGGACACGCTCCCAAATGGTCGAAACATGCTCGCTTCTCACATAACAGTGTCTGCAGACAGTTTTTGCATGACCAGTGTGACAGGATATATATATATATATATATATATATATATATATATATATATTGTAAGGACGTGCAAATGCATCACCATCGTCATTCATATTGTTCAGCCGCACACCGCCTGCACGGGCGGTGCGTGCTCATGCTTGGGCTCCTGGGATTAAGGCTCCAGGGGCCTGGGGCCAAAGATCCCCATTTTGTATCTCCCGCTTTGTCTCCTTATAATATATATATATATATATATATATATATATATATATATATATATATATATATATATATGTGTGTGCGTGGGGGGGGGGGAATGAATAATATTTGGGTATGTATATGTGTAATATTCATTATAATTAAACTAAAACCATTTTTTGCGTCATATTTTTAGTTTTCGATTTTTTTATTTTTTAAATAAAGGCAGATGATCAACGATCATATATATATATATATATATATATATATATATATATATATATATATATATATATATATATATATATATATATATATATATATATTTAATACGCAGACATATTTGCTTTATCCCGCACGATTTGAAATGAAATCGCCCATATGGGTTTACAGCTCGAAGGACATGCGAATAAGAAAAGTCGTGAAAACAAAATTATGCTCCGTTTCACTCCAAGTCTGACCCTTCAATGTGCACGGCGATTCGGGAACCAATGAACAGCTCCAAAAGTGCATAGTCACGGCACTGTCGTCTTTGTGGATTTGCTATGAGCGGCTAAAACCAATCACGCACACACACATAAAAAAGCTAAGTATCGCGGCGCATTTACTGTGCGTGATTGGCCCAGTCGGTAATATAAAGCCCGGTTCACACAGTTGCGTTTGACTGCGTTTGACTGCGTTGCGGCAGCGACACACCAGGACATCCCTGCTGCTTATGTCGCGTGCCGAGAAGATTCCTTGAAATGGATTCCACGTTTCATACGAAGCACAGATGTTGCCGGTGACCTTCGCTTTCGGTCTTCGCCGCAACGCAGACAAACGCGCTCAAACGCAAGGCCCGGAACCGGCTTAACGCTCGCTAAGGATAAGCGTGCCGCATGATGCACTTTTGCAGGGCTATTGAATACCATCGGATTTCGTCCTTCTGCGGTCGGACTTTAGGTGAAATGGCCACTGCGGTATACTGGCTTCGGTGCATGGCAATGCCTACCCTCCCGAATAGACCTATTGCTATATTACCGAAGGGCTCAAGAGAATGTGGAATATGTTCCACGCGCCGCACGCTGGCCTCTGTAGTAAATTTTCAGCAAAAACCTTAAACAAATTGTATCTGTACGTGTCTGCCAACGTTTATTTGGTTATTTATTTGGCGATGAGCATACGGGGAAAGGCGTGCGTGCGGCGCGTGGGAATACCAATCCCGTGCATTCTTCTGATGTTTGGGTAATATTGCGTCGGTCTATTTGGTTTCTGGTGGACGCGCAGTGCTTACACCTGGTATGGGCAAAGGGCTTTCTTGCAAACACCAGGGCAGTGTAGAGTCGTGATTGAAGAGAAGCGGAGTTGCCGAAGATGGTGCCGCCGCAGGGGCCTGACGAGGCAAGCGGCAAAGACATTCGCGAGAAACACCCATTATCAGCGAAAGAACAGCGGCCGTCGCGCGATGCCCGTGTTCGTCCTGCGAATCTTCGCGCAAAACGAGCGAGCCTTTGCGCGTAGGTCGTCCTGCACGGGCCTCTGGTGCTGATGCTCGTCGGGTCAGTTCTGTACCGTGACCTCGCCGCGCTGGGCGCCCACGTGGAGCTGGCCTCTGCGGGAAAACGTTGCGCGGCTGGCAGCTCGCTCGATGACGTCACTGGGGGAGCCGTGCGGCTGGCCGTCCGGTCGTCGAAGTTTCTGGCTGACCTGTTTGCCTGAAGACCCGTTTCGTCCGCTCCGCCTCGGCTTTAATATATCGTCGGGTCATGGGGGAAATATGAATAAAGGCGTCTGGCTTGCGAGGTGTTGTGAACCGATTCGCGGCGGTTTTCATCGCGTGCGAGTCCGTTCTTCGTCTCGGTCGTTACGTCGGGGTTGAACCTTCCAAACAGTTCGATGGCAATGATTGGACCCAGTTAATGAAAGAACAAAACATACGCCAAAACATTTGTCTGGCAGACTTTGTGTGTGGATGCACCAGTGGCGGATCGCGCTCAAGTCAGAAAGAACATTTTGGACTCGAAGGAAATGTGAAAATAGTGAGGTAAGGTAACCAATCAAGAAGAGTGATGATTTTCCTCTGGGCGTATACTGTAGCCCGCTACCAAATTGCGAAGGAAAAAAAATGTAGGGGAAAAGAATACGTTTGTGAAATTTCGACGGCTTCCGGTTGCCGTCACGGGGCCGAAAATTGTTTCCGGCTCGGTATTTTTCATGTTTTTTGCTGGCAACATTTCCGGGAGCTGGGGAAGTGTCGTTATTACATTAATATTTTGTCGTGTTTTTCTGCACGTGTCCACTGGCTGCGAAGAGTATTGCAGACAGGCAGTTGACTGTGCGGCTTTGCAGGTTTTGCAGGTATCGGCAAAACGAGACACGCCCCCAGGCTGTGGTTTGTCGCTATCGTGCGCGTTTAAATTATGCCTAACTTGCTATTCATAGCCTTCGCAAGGTCAGTACAAATGCTTCCGCGTCTTCTTCGTTGAACAAAATGTTTGTAGGTTAGACATTGTTTGAAATCATCAGCATTGGGCATTTGATGGTCGCAGACATTGTGTATTGATAAAAGGCATTGTAGGACAATTTACCCAACGACTGGCGAAACGGCGAGGAGAATATGGTGCCCAAGAACTGGCCTGGGAGGAGAAAGACGCCCAGACAATACATCAAAAATTCGACTTCAAGGAAAATAACTCGTAGCCTTCGGTTATTAACGCATTTACTGGTTTTGTTTTCATTTTCCCGGTCATACGGATATGTTGTTTTTTCTTGATATGGTTTCGCTATAGCGCCACTGACGCTACAGGACTGAATAAATAAATACAAAAAGATCATCAATGGCGAAATCAATATTTTTCTGACACATCTGGGGCAAAATAACAGCCAATGGACGTTTGAAAAACCCGCGTGGCCGAGATTGAAAAACAAAAGCAAGAAGCGTGAATGGAGTAAAAAGGAAACGGTGGCGCGTTGAAAGGCATCCCACAGGACTGACCCGCTCCCCCCCCCCCCCCCCCCCCCCCCCCCCCCCCCCCCCCCCCCCCCCCCCCCCCCCCCCCCCCCCCCCCCCCCCCGCACACAACCACGGACCGACCGGCGGTTTATCTTGAATTGTCACCTATATAAAATACACACACAGAGACGCAGGAAATAAGGAACTAATATCGTTTCTGCCTCCCGCAGACGCACACTTATAAGAAACATTTTAGTATTTTTTTCGTCGCTTATACCGGATACGCCTTATTAGGTGGCTGGGGACGGAGCACAGAAAATGTTCATAGATACGGGAGGAGTATGTTGAAGGGAGCAATAACAGTTTTTAATAATAACCATATTTTGCTGGCCGTCTATTTATCTAATGGATACACCTCGTAGCTAATAAGTAATAAACAGCCAGCGACGTACTTTCTTTGTGCTGCCATCTCTGTCTGCTGACCTCGATCTTCGCCTTCAGGTGGAATATCTCCCATGCGCGAAATATTGGACGCTACGTCTACGCCAGTCTTAGTAACTCGGCTCATTTGGCCGGTGATAAAGGGAAAGGTCTGCTGACGAAATACAGTTCGGTGCGCTGCCTTCTACGTAGTAGGTAAGTCAACCACGAAGGCTATGTGCACTTAGCTGGAGCGATATAGAACCTGACCAGTCGGGGCTATCGACGGTGAAGTGCATCCGGCATCCTTCCTTCGAGGTAGTCAACTACGCCTTCGTCTGATGGTGGGTTTATTCGTGACGACCCTGCGCTGCATCACGGTGTCCTGTATAGCCAGCAAGATCGTTTCCAGCGTCCCCGACTGCGCGCTGGCATATTTGAGATAAGACGCTAACGTGCGTGACTTTTCTCGTCGTTTATTTATTTGCGGAGAAGCTTTCCTTGTTTCTTCGGGCGTTGACTGAAGTTGTTTACAGACCGACGCTCGCAGATAACAAGGTCGTTGTGAATTGTTTTCCTACGTCGCCTTCCTGGGGTGTTTACTGATCGAACACGAGCACCTCGCTCCCAGCGTTTGGCTGAAACCCGCCGAATTCGTCTGGGCATGGCCTTCGGTTGGTGACGGGCAGTTCGTACCAGAGGCTTCTTTCCATTTCGAGGCTTCAGTTTCGACGCAAGAGAGAGGGCAGAACAGGTGGCAAGGGGAAAGATGAAGCCCTGCGTTTATTTTCAAATCAATGTTTACGATCTGATTTTGCTAAAGCATTAAACTAGCCTACTGAAATTACGATTAAATTTTTGAGCGTCGATTGACTCGCAGATCGTTTTCAATGATATGCACAATTTACTGATCGGTGTATGGGGACGTTTTCAATCAGCCCGCTCAGATCCGACATTCCGCTACTTAGAGAAAAGGATCTTTCCACATTTAAAGCTCAGCGTAAATTGCCTGAAAGTCTGAAAACAAAAATAAAAGATTACGTCGTTCAGTGTCGTACACATGTTTCCGATGTTAAATTGATATTTAAGTATTAAAAAACAGGTTCCGGAAATTAGCTTCAGCGTGACAATGCCGCTTTTCTGCGATAAATTTACACTTACATCATCTGTCTAAGCCTGGTAAGAATCATATAACACGGCGATCGCATGCATACTTTTTTTTTAAATATTTTGCAGATGAAAGGCTACTGAAAATATTGCTAAAAGTAGAGAGTGTGCCGCTTCCGCCTCACACACACGCACAATAAATAATTTATCGTTTTTTTACCGTAAAACAACTACGCATTGCCGAACGCTTCATTTTACCCCTAAAATGTAGCTAGAGGTCTGAACCATACGAAAAAACAGATGTAACCGTTATATTATTAAAAGTTATACGTTATTTTGAATTTCGAATAAAATGGCTGCCGAAAGAGCTCTGAGAGCAGTGAAATCGAAATTTTCTCGAAAATCACTTATAATTCTTTCAACAAGATAGCGGCTGGTGCGGAAACTCTTAGCATCTGATACGGACCGCTAACACTATTGGCCGGAAAATGAGCGTATAATCCGTAATGCATTTTGTAATAAAAAAACAATGAAAAATCTTTTTTTTTCGGGAGGAAATGACACGTTGGCTTCCTGAACGTATGTTTAGAGCCTTACATAGCCAATAAACTACGTGTCGTTGTTCCTACCAAAATTAAATCAATAAATCATACAGTAAACATTATGGCTGCACATACGTAGACGAAATCATAAACATATGCTATGTAATACGCTTTCGCTGGTAACTATCTTAAACGGTTTACGTACCGACCAGCGTAACGAATTTCGACGAGAACGCTTATTATTACGCTATGGAGTACGTAACTGAACGTAGCGCACATGA
>JAZHYW010035837.1:0-16440 GCA_037355805.1 Ixodes ricinus | reverse complement strand
AAAGTGAACTCTATATATCCATTTCAAAGATTTAAGTTATTAAAATTAAAATGGATCAGACCTGAAAATAAAACTTTTTGGCAAATCAGCAGCTGGGTACATTTGAAGAAAGCATTGTCATCAGTGCTAGCTTAATTTTAAGGTTGTAATTCAGGCAACGAAGTCTTTCTCTCATAGCCCGTCCTAAATGTCACGTCTGTACAAAAATTGCAGTGTTAGAATGGTGTTTTATTGCGACAAACAGTGGCCAAACCTAGATTTGGTTCGTATTTGGAGTAAAGCTTCTGATGCTGAATTCGTTGTATTTAAATACTACCGATAGATACATTCCCTATAATTTCATTAAATACAAAAATACAAAGATACAAAGCATTTAAATGTGTAATTCACTATTTTTATTTAAGATACTTGCATATCCACCTGATTGTGACAATAAAAGCTTCACAATGGTACCACCACTAGCCTGGGTTCTTTAACATTCCCACGCACTAGTGCTACACGACCGCATGTCAGTACAATGCTTATTTAATATTACAAAGCCAAGCTTTAGTTTTGCTACAATTAAGTCTAAGTCTGCCTTTGATTATAAAGTTAACGGTGCAATTCTTGATAAGGTAATCATTACAAATACCTCAGGTATTTCTAACGGATGACACCTAGAGCGGAAAATGCATATTGATCATGTTGGCGAGCTAAACGGAATCAATCTCTGGGTATCTTAGGATGAACTTGTTCTTGCTGCAAGTGACGTTCGATTCTCAGCTTACAAATCTTTTATTCTTTCAAAACTAGAATATGCGAGTATTATTTCAAACCCACTGGCAAGATTATCAAATTAAAAAAGTCTGTTCAGAATAGAGCCGTACGTTTTATTTTAGAGATTATTCCTTTACGTCGAGTGTGACAGCACTGAAAACAGGCTGGCTGACCTTGTTTCTTTATGTAATAGACGCAAGTATCACGACTTGACTTTTCTTCATCGTGTGTATTATTACAACGCTGACCTAAAAGTCAACTTTTACTTCTTCCATAGGAGTTTTCCTCGCATGATCACTATCATAAATTAGGCTGCCCTTATGTCGCACTAATCATTTTTCAGAGTCCCTACTTATCCTGCTATCCATGGATGGAATGACCTCTGAAAGTGTGGTTGATATCTCGGACAGTGCAAGTTTAGGAGTGTATTTGAAGAATTATTTAGTCAGTTACATTTATACTCTCTTCTGGTGTGTAGCTGTTGTGTATATAGCGCTATGGCTGTGTACGTGCGCGATCTGTCGCGTCCTGTTTTCAATGTTAGTGTTTTCCTGTTTTTGCAGCAGAACTTTCTTTTGTTCTCCCCCCCCCCCCCCCTCCTCGTGTAATGCCTCGGGCGCGCTGAGGGAAAAAATAAATGAAATGAAATGAAACGGAGAGGGGTGTGGATTAGATCCAGGATTCCTGGGTTCTAGAGGGGAAGTTGATCAGCTCCACGTGCTCCGATCAACGGTGTGCTAACTCACTTGGCCGCGATATTTAAGTCGCAATACTCATGTGAGTTGCAAGCGAGTTTAATCACTGCACTGCGTCCCGAATCATAATCATGTCCTGGAATTTATCCTAGAGACATAGATCTTCAGAAATATATGTCCGCTGGTTGTGCGTTATAGCCACATGTCAGCTTTTTGCATATTTTCCGCCAGTGCACTTGTCTCACTGGCAGCAGCATAGTAAGACCAGGCTAACGCGACAGTTTAGCCTGGTGAATTCACTGATTTTCTTTTGTTGTGTGTGTGAAATTGCGTAAAGCGCTTACCGGGAAAGGTCGCGGCGATGCGCCATGCGGCGGGGCGGTGTTTTCAGTTCGTAGTTGTGTATAATAGACAAACTACAGGTGAGCAGCAAAACTGTATAATAATACTTATATTAGCTTGTAAAACTTTACAAAGGCAGGGGGGCATTGATACTCTTACAACATGTAAAATGTCGACGTCTGAGAACCATCCCAAATTTTGGCGGAAGTGAGCTTGATTCTGCGCTAGAATCAGTGTCAAATAATGACGTAGGAAGGAAGAATTATAAATATATTTGGAGGCAGGCAATCACGTTTCACTTTAGTAGCAACGTTTCGAATGGGAACCGCTATTCGTTAGTGTGCTGCCCCCTTGATTTATAGGACCTACGAAGGTTCTAAAAATTTCCAGTGAGGAGTACTATTGCTGATATTTCTCGACTACGAGTATTGTTGCATCCTTTCTGAGCAAAAACAAAAATAGCTAACTGAACAATGTCTCCCAAAAAGTTCACTTCTAAACGTAATATCACGTAAATGTTAGTCAATACCCTGAAATTCTAGAAATACATGAAAACATAAGATATCATTTGAATATTTATTGACATATCATATTTCAAATATTTAAAGTTATAAAATCAGTTTCAGATCCGGATGTGAATTTGGCACCGATTCGTGGCGGCAGCAGTTCACGGGCATTAAGTGTAGGGCATCAGAACTCTCATGTTATAGGTGTTTTTATCTCAATTCAAACAGAGTTCCAGACTCAAATTTCTAATTTTAGCCAAAAAATTTATGTTTTGGGGAGCGTTCTTGAAATGAAGAAGAGCGGAAAGGGCAGCCATGGGAAATTTTCTTGTTTGTGTGTTGGTTTCTTGACTATTGATGGGGCCGAGGCGAAAAATAATGTTTCTCCACCCGGTTGTAGATTGCAGGCCACACCGCTTGCTGTATTCTCTTCTCTTAAAATAAAGTTTTTCGGTGGTACTGTCGAAATACATTTGATTAGTTTTAATAAATTGAATAACTTTTATACTTTGATATAATATTTTTAAAAAAGGCTGAAATTTGTTACTTTATGATTTCTAGGAAAGTCTGGAATATTTTTATGAATAAACCATTTGATATATTTGAATAATCTTGACATCACAAAACATTTAATATCTACCTCTTTTCAATGAATACAAATTCAGTAATATATATATAATAAATCAAACTTGACGCAAATATTTGAATGAACGAACATTTAAAAAATCTGCCAAATTCAAAATCGACTTTAACAAAAATAAAATGTTTTTATCGCTTCATTTCTTAGGAGCAGCAGGATGTGATAGTCGTTTATTATAAAACATTGATATGAAATATATCATTTTGTTTATATGACCGCAATTGACGCTTGAACCTTGTCGGACGTTTGTTGTAGAACAGCAAGCTTAGTTGAGGAGTAGAAAAACATTCTACTCCGCGTTACACACAATTTCACATATTATTAAGTTCACTCTTCAATTAAGATAATCATATTAGGTAATTAAATATACCATGTCAAAATTTCGGTCCGATTTTTTTGGCGTATGGTGGTCTCGAAATGATACCACCAAAAAACACGTGACCTAAGAGTGCAGCGAACATTAATATCAATGTTAAACAACCGAACTTTCCTGATTGATTTCGTCCTCTTTCGGTAGAAACTAAAAATATTCCAGTTGTTCTTTTCCTAAAGATGTACGCTAAGTTGGCTGAAAATATGCTGTTGATCATGTGCTTTCAACACGTTGTGATCATAGATTTGCAATTATAAAACATGTTCAAAGAAAAAAGAAAAAGACGTCTGTGCACATTTGCTTAATAGCTACCAAAAGAAAGTAAAGCTGTTTTATTCATATCAATCGTAATTCATAAGCTGTCAATTGGCAAAATATAGTGGTAATTAATTATTAAAACCACTGTACCGCGCCTGTAAATTTCACAACCTGAAATAATTAAAAAAGTGCTTATAAACATGTGGATTTGGATGACTCACCTGTATTTCTTTCACATAACATAAACCTACATTTTTGTACCAAAGCTACGACCTGTCACAACTTTGATAGTCGTGTGTATAGGGTAAAACAGGAGTCAAAAGTCTTTTATTGCCACAGAATACCTCTGATATTGTAATTAAAAGCATACCCTCAGACGGGATATCTAAGGAAATCAAGGAGTGATAACTGAAGTATAGCAGAAAGCAGGTGTTGTTTAACTTTCTCAAGATCACAGTGCACACAAAACTCCAAAACAAATTCAGCTGCGCATTATCGCCAACAGTTACACCTGTTTCAAATATCTGAATATACGTTTGCTGTCAGGCAACGTTAATATGCAATTTCAAGTTATTTCACAACAAAATGAACAATATATATGATTCTAAAGTTTCGACCTTTTGCAACAAGCTTTCATCCGGCGCGTTGCGTGGTTTCGCAATTGTACCACCCACATTAGATATAAATAATTCCACCATTTGACGGGAAAATGTTCAAAGCTCATTTTAGGATGTCTTACCATAATGCATAAGGTTTTAAGCTAAAATGTTATTATGAAATAAACCTGCACTTGAAAGGGTCAACAAACAACTTTACAAGTTGAAAGCTTTAAATGCTATTATACAAATAGATACTATATTTTCCCTACATATTTCCTGATAAACGACAATAATCTCTTTCTACAATTAAAACACGAACTAGTTACCAGGTTGGGTTCTCAAAATATCGGACCTGAATTTCCAGAATTTTCGAAACATTCGTCCATACAAATGTATGCAACATATATAATTTTATCTTTTAAGCATATGAAGTTGAACATGTTTTAACAAAATAAACTGTTTGGCAATCTGGTGAAGTTAAAGTCATTAAAATGTCTTAGTTAGGTCAGGCTTACAAATATAGAAATTTCCGAAAATCATCAATTCGACATTTATTAAAAATACTTTAAAAATGTATTTATTTCAACAAGAGTAGTAAATGGATGTTGAGAGTGTCAAAGAAGGGTCGCAGTGCAGCACTTTAAGAGCGAACAAAATAGTGGGTGTCAAACATGTGGTTCTCGACCAGAGGCAGAAAATATGTTGTTCTTTGATGATTTTCTGACAGTTTGGCAATTCTTTTAAGTGGGACCTATTTAAGATATATTATTGACCTTTTGATTAACAAAAAGCCCAATCATCTTTTTATATCAATACAAATTCAATTTTGTATGTTTAAAATAACATATAGTACATAGATTTCAATACACGAATATTTTAAAAATCCACAAATATTTCAAGAACAATTTCTTGAAAACCTTATATTTGTTCGCTTCGTGTTTTATTAGTATTAATATATGAATGTGGTTTATCAGGAACCATTTTCCGTGTCCCTCTTTCGCGGCCGTAATATAAACAGAAAATATAGTATTGTATCTGTATGACTGCAATTAAAGTTTGAATCTTGCCAGTTCTTCGTTGCGACTGCATCCTCGCATAGATTCTATTCCGGCTAACATTGTGTCTTGAGAGGTCAAACACGCAATCCCCAACCGGTGGGAGAGGAACAAGTTTACGAATCTGCGATACTTTAGTTGTGAATAAAACGAAAGCAAAAAAGCCGCCAAGATTGCCGCTTGCGTTTTTTTTATTAAAAGAATGTCCCGAAAATATTTTTCTCGAAATTAAAAATTTGAGTTTAAGTAAGGTGAAAACAACCATATGCTAAACAACATAGTAACGTATTTGGTTCCCTGTTCGTCGGGCGTCTTGCATAATATTCTCTTTTCTGTGGACGATGCTATGTGCGTCAAACTGGACGTTGTCTAAATGACCGGCTACGAGAGCATAATCTTACTCTAACATCAACTGTGAGAACGTCACCTTTCTGTAGATTGTACAAGAAGCAACAAATTGTTGGCTGTGAGTGTTTAACTCGCTTTCACAGCAAGTGCGTGAATATCGTGAATGATGACTACGACGTACTCATGCAAGATTGGGCAAGCCAGTACAAGTGTGCGAAATGCGTCAAGCGAAAAAACAACGACGACGACGAAGTTCCCACGCCTAAAATTTCAACCTCGCAATCTACGGTGGACGCGACAGCGGACACCGATGACATTCCGTGTGCCGCAGGCTCATCGAGATCAAAGAAAGAGATTCAAATGGTACTGGAATATCTCGTCGACAACTTCGCACGACTAAAAGCGGAAAACGCCTGCACTACAAGTTTTCGAACGCACCGTTTCTTTGTTCATGAGTCAACGCTCCACAAATATTTCAGACAGAACTGACGGGTTCTCATTCGTTCTCCTACGCTCTGCCACTGCAGAGTTTCCCGGCTTGAGTTCCCGACACCAGAGCCTACAGAGACCTCGAAAAGCGCCGTCAGCTGACACTTCGACGAATTCCATCGGACCAACTGGGGTCCTTCCACCTGCAGCGTCTACAGCCCAAGGAGACTCCGTTCCGCGAAGCATCCTGGATGGTGACGCCTTCACCCTTGTCACCCGGCGTGAGCCCGTAAAGCCCTCTGTCGCAACTTCAACATCATCAAAGATAGCCGTGATTTAACGTGCTTCACAAAAAACTGCCCTGTTTGTGTCAAGACTGTCCCCGGAAACAAGTACGAAAGACATTGAAGATTTGGTCGCTCCTGTTTTGCAAGGTAAAACTTTTGTATGCACGAAATTGAAAACCAAACTTCTTACTATGCGTCTCTTCACATTATCGGTGACAAAAGTATTGGAAGCGATAAACTGCGTGTCTGTCTTGGCCAGAAGGCTGCACCTTCAGGCAATGCACTGGACCACTTCCTGCGTCGAGCCTACTTCGATAGCGCTTAAAGCAACGTTGAGGCTGAGTGCTACTGCAACGTAATGCATGGTTTTTATTTGCATTTTTTACCTCTAGCCTCATGGCCGAATACCATGAACCTCTGTGTGCCTGTTAAACTGAAGCGCATACGCAGGAATCAAAGGCTCGGCCACGATCTTACATTTAAATATACGTCCTTTGAAATGCAAAAGTGATAATTTCATTGCTCTTTTAGATCAACTTTGTGTATTCGTTTAAAGTGGTGATGCTGTCCGAAACATTGTACATAACAGATGACGATGTTCTTATCGTGCCGGGTTACATTCACTTCTTTCTGAGTCGAAGCGGAAAACGAGGGGGAGGTGTTTGTATTTATGTTAGACAGGATATTAGATGCGAAATACCCGATGCCTCTTACCGAAATTGCAGACGACTATGAAATCGCAACTGTGAAGCACTGGACGTCAGCTGCATTGCTGTTATGTATCGACCGCCAGCTGGTAACTTTAATAATTTTTTGTATTTTCTTCTGAGGTATCTTGATTTCATATCCTTGAATAACTACTCACTTTGTTCTGGGTGGTGACGTAAATGTAAATATCTCGGAAAACCCTTCTCTTTCGTCACGACAGAGTAGTAACACTCAGTAGTAGTGGTTTTTGCAATGTGATTGTATCCTAAACGAATTACCCGTCTCTACGGCAAGTTTGTATGGACGTTTTTATTACCAATATAAATAATTTAGTTCGCAGTGCAGGTACTATTAGTAGTGACATAAGCGATCATTTACCAATTTTTTTTTCAAATTCGTAATTTATCGGGGATCTTGATAGACTCTTAACTTTCCAAATGATAACCGATTGCCAACTGTGGTCCTCTCGAAGCACAGTCATGCAAACAGTGCGATTTCGGTATTCTCAAAGCAATGCCCGAACGAAGCATATGATGATTTCATAAATATTTTTAAGACAATATACATCGCATCGTTTCCATGTAAGACGGTTACTGCAAAAAACGAATAAGAAAACCATGGGTCACGCCGCCTATTTTAACAATAATAAGAAAAAATCGCTTATATCAGGCCTACCTCTCATCAAAAGATAACGGTGACCGTGCAGTTTTCAGGAAGTATCGCAATCAACTCACATCTGAAGTAAAAAATCAAAACAAAATATCAACAAACGTAATTTTTCATGACGCTCACAAGACGTGTCCTGCGATTGTTTGGCAGTCCATAAACGAAGTGCTTCAACGCAGCAAGCATAGAATTGAATAGATGAACTTTCACTTTCTTGTGAAAGCGTGTCCGGAATACAACTATATGTGCTCTTTAACAAACATTCTACTAACTTGCCTTCTAGCGCGCACGATGAGCATGCTTCCTCGTTTATCCCGCACCGTGTAGCCGACACAATTTTCCTACAACCAACAGACGAATTGCGAGTGATCCATGCATTTATGGGATTGAATAAAAGTAAAAGCCATGGCATAGACGATCTACAAATAAAGCCCGTTAAATTCGTAATCGATGTGGTGGCCTCACTCTTGATATATATATTTAACTTTGCATTGTCGAGTGGCCAATTTCCGAATAACATGAAACTTGCGAAATTTTCTGTTTTGCATAGAGGTGAGACAAATTTGTAGTTACAAGTTACAGACCAATCTCGGTTATTCTAATATTTTCCAAAGGGCTGAAAAAATTATATTATATCGTTTAGAGGCATTTTTCAGCGTGAAATCAGTGCTAACTTACTCCCAGTTTGGATTCCGCAAGAGAAAATCCACGGAAAGCGCTTTGATATCCCAAAAGAAATAACATTACACAATATAGAATGCAAACAGCTGACAATGGGAAAATTTATTGGTCTTTGTAAAGCGTTTGGTTGTCTTAACTATTCAACGCTCCTTGATAAACTTTCGTATTATGGCATACGTGGCACGCCTTTCATACTTATTCATTTATACTTAGAACTTCGTATGCACTGCGTCTCAGTGAATGATCATTTTTCCTCTTTGCAAATCTTGAAGTTTGATGTTGCCTGAAGCAGCATACTCGGCCCTCTGCTGTTCAATGTGTATATAAATGATCTAGTCAATTTGCAACTGGCACGTTTATGATGTACTATCAGGAAAATGAAATGCGAACGAGGAGTGCGGCTGTGTCGCACAGGCTGACGCCTGGCAGTGAGCCTAGAGCGACGGTGGTGCCTACCCTGATGTGTATCACGCCCTTCGCTCGGCACTCCCCAAGCTGCGGCAGTGCGCTCTCAGTGCGCTGAAAGCTGTCAGCGAGGTGCTTCATGTGCGCTTTAGCTAGGGTGAGTCATCCGGCCATTTTGTCCCGCACTTTGTTTTCCTTCTTTGTTCAGAGCGCGTGAAAGAGGCGATGTCCTGCACGCGTCTGTGGCGCTGACTGTGCTTATGGCGACATTTTGTTTTCGTCGATTTCTTTGTATTTTCCCCGTGAGCGCGTGCTCGGTATCAGGTACCAAAGGTGGCATCACCCTAAACAGAAGGACATTGAGGCACTCTAGTCAGCGTATCTTTGTCTGCTCGCGCGCGTAGGCCGAGCTTATTCGCACCGCACGCGCTGAGCCAGCAAAGATAACGGTGATAGCTTTCAGCGCACTGAGAGGCGCACTGCCGAAGCTTAGGGAGCGCCGAGCGAAGGCGTGAACACATCGGAGTAGGCCACGCACCCTCGCCCCTAAGCTCACTTCCAGGTGGCGCAGCCTGACGGCAAGCCACGCGCTCCTCTGTTCGCATTTCATTTTTCCCCGATAGTACGTAGGCGACATGATTATATTGTCACGAATGACAATGATGAGGCGGTGAATAACTGAGTAAACTAAACATTTAATCAGGCGAACCTGTGCCCAAAAATAAAGAAAGAAACAAAAGATAACAGTAGAGCGTCGCGGGCGTCGAAGTCGGCGAAAGAGCAGAGTCGAACGCTGGGGCGAAATTGATCGCGGTTGCCACGCGGAGCCCCTTATGTAGTACACGCGCGTGTCTGGAATAATCGGCGTGGAAGGTTCGATGCGTAGAACATTCGGGCCTAGAATAAACAACAATGTTCTCGAATTCACCAGAACACAAACTGAAAGCATAAATAAAATCCGCGGAACTCCGAGGAATCGAACCCTGGGCATCCGCGACGAGAGTCGAGCGCGGTAACCACTCGGCTACGCACGCACTTGCGCTCGACTGACGCGTGGCAATTTCTATCTGCATCGAATATGGACGAACTTATACCCACGGGAAACTTAGTTCTGACAAAGTTTCGATCGCGTAGTCAACAATAAATGCTCTTCAAATAAACACTGTAAAGTCTAAAGCAATTTTGTTTAGACCTTTAAATAAGCACGTTATTAGTAATTATGCTCTAGAGATTGGCACCGACGAGATTGAAATAAGCTAAACAGCACAAAATGCTAGATGTCATTTCTTCACAACATAGGCAAAGCGATAATTACATCGAAGACTTAGTTAAGAAACTGTCGAAAGTTGTAGAGAATAGTATGTCGCTGTCGCTCCTTGCTGCCTGTGAATGTGAAGGAGGAAGGAGGTTAAAGGAGGAGGTGGAGGAGGGGGAGAAGGGGGAGGAGGAAGGAGGAGGGGAGGGAGGAGGGGGACGGGGGAGGATGGAGGAGGAGGAGGAGGAGGAGTATTTGGTAGGATGAGGAGTTGAGGAGGAGTGTACCTCCCCTGAGTACGCTTCCTCCTCCTCTCAAGAGCTGCGCCTAGCTTGGCGTTACACCTTTCATTTTTTGTCTAATATATCCCACCTGACAAAACGTGAATCTTCCATCCTTGTCAGACGCAGACAGTTCTGAAATGTACCTCATTTTCGTATAAATTATGCACTAGCAATCTATTGCGCAAAATCTCGTTTCACCATTACTCAGCAAGCTCATTGTCGACCACAACGGTATTCACTGTTTATCAAAAAAAGGATATACGCGTTTGTTTTATTGGACACAAGTGTAGTTATAGTAGTTGTTGTTTTCACCATGCCCTGCAAGTGCAGGCGCACTATACCTGGACAAGCTACCTCATGGAAGCTTTTGTCTGGAGCCTTCAGACAATATTGCTAAAAATAAATATTACTTACTTACCTTTCCGTACGTTGTAAGAGCTGGACGCGCTCACAATCTTTAGATGATACCTAAAAAATTGGGCGGTTGACAGGAAAACAACCGCAAAGTTGCTCGAGAGTTTACCGGCTTGGGTTTGGCTGATCGCTGTGTTAGTCAGCCGTCGGTAGCATTGAGTGAAAAATACGTTGTTTCTTTGCACTCCTTTCGTTTAGACCAGCGTTACTAGAGCGGATAAATTTTCAAACTAGCTTCCCAGCGTGGCGCAATTTCGTACAACACGCGAGAGGTGGCGCTGTGGTCACCCTAGGGTATAAGTTTCTTAATAATATTCACGCTTACAAGTACCGCCAACCATTGTTGTCGAAACGCGTAAGACTTGCGCCATGAGATGTGGTCCGCCGCCATTCACTTCCAAGGGCCGCCCATTTACGTTCTGCGCCGCCATTTGCTCTCGAGGGCCGCTAGACGTCTGAGGACTATGTCGCACCGTGTAGTTCACCTTCTCTCTCTGTATATATATATATATATATATATATATATATATATATATATATATATATATATATATATATATATGGGGATACAGGTCGAAGGCGTAAAGAGAGATATGCAGGGTGACGGTAGAAAACGGACAGGAGGATTTTATTCGACGTTTCAACCTGAGACAGGTCTTCGTCAGGAATAGGGTTACAAGAAATATGTGGTTCTATTTATACAGTTTTTAGAGGGGAGAGAGTTCGCATACAAAGAAAGTGCGTAGGGAGAACAGATAAGGGTACACCACCCAAGATCTCACACAAAGGAGGGATGAACTCTAAATAAAGAAAAAAAAAAGGGGCGAGGACGAAATTAGGTGACTAACCAAATAGCACACTTAAAAAAAAATAAAAAATAAAAAAGAACTGGGAACTAGAGGACACAAATAAAGGGACGAAATCTAGGCGGGGAACCGCATACGGAGGTCGCCGAATACACGATGCATCAAAAGTGGCAGGAAATACAGGATGCAAGGGAATTAACTAAACAACACAACAAAGCAACGAAAACGCACTGTCCAGTTCTAGCTCCAAACTCAGTACCACAAAATTCTAGGTCCAAATGGCTTATTATTTATGGTCGTTATCATACTATTTATTCGATAGCGCCTTCAATCGATGCAAGTGTTCCTGGGCTTCTATTTATTCCTTCCTTTATTGTGTTAAATCGGTATATAAGATATGACTCGCGTTTTTCGCGTTCCTGATTTGATTTGAATCCTGACTCTAAAAGTGTAACAGATAATTTACAAGCGCTGTCACAGCTACCGTGCGCGCGCGTTCCATGCACGAGGGCTCATTACGCTCTCACGAGAGCTGAGCACGGCCGCTAGCTCACCCTCTCCGCGCTCGGGAGAGGGTGATGTAGCGGCCGTGCTCAGCCTACGAGAGCGGAATGAGCCCTCGTGCATGGAACGCGCGCGCACCGGTAGCTGTGACAGCGCTGTAAAGCGCGTCCTATGGTAAAGATATAAACAACCGTTTAGAGTACCGTTGGTTGAGACTAGCTGAGACGCCAGAAAGTCTGGTCGGTACCATTTTGAGTGTTTGTGCGTATGGCGCGTGCTTTGCTCGCCTTCCTAAGTGACACAAACGCACGTGCTGGGCTGCGGAGATCGTGCGCAGGGCTGTGAAAGTGTCAACAAATTTAGAATCGCCTCAAGAGTGGGCTGGCGTATCTAGAGTGTGCTGGCCACCTGACGAACGCGCATAACTCCGCACTGTTTGATGCTATTCGCATTAACGTAGATAATCGTTCCCAAAGGATGGGTTCTGCTGTTTTGTTTTCTTTAGGTTGAGCCCAACCCACACGAACTCAAATTCGGTTACCATCGTGATATGAAATGAAGGTATATTTTCCGATACCACAATGAATACGCTGCCACCGCTCCTTCGACTCTGTCATATATATGAAAAATGTTCTGCAATTGAAAATCTCGCTGTTTCGGTATTTTCGCTTGATAACCCAGGTCCTCAGTAAGGACAACAACGTCAGCATTAGAAGAACCAATAATAGAAGCGCATTGATGATTCGAGTGACCTACGATCTATGAGTGATGAGGCTGACACACGATCATTGCGAAGCTGAAGCTGCAAGTAGCTTGTGATATGTTCAAAGTGAAGTGTGCTCTAGCTCTCTGCAGGAGTTCAATTCAATAACAGGGTCAGAGGCAGGTACATAGACATGCATTTCTTCCCAGTAAGTAATTTGTTCAAACCGCAGTTTAAAAGGATATCCCTGTCCTCGCAAACTGGAAATATTTACGCCGAGCGAGAAGATAAATGCTCACTTACTGAGAAGTTGGTGCCCATGAATTTATAAGCATTTGAAAGCACCGCCTCTTTATCTTTGTAAGAAGCCATTTTAACAATATTTGGGCGACCCCATTGCTCATTTAACTGGCCAAGGCGATGGCTATTTCGATACATGACGCGGGAAGTTGTAAACCTATATTCTTCGAGGAAGACATCTAGGACGGTCTTTTCGGATTGTAGGCATGGCTCCTCTCAGTATCGTGAAAACCAAAGAAAAGAAGGTTTGCCCGGCGCGCTCGGCCTCAGCTGTCATCACAGCGTGTTCTGAGCTTAGATATCTCGGCGGCGCCAGACTCCTCAGGTGAACAGAACTGACGCTGCTGTTTACGCCGATTGATTTTGTAGCGGAAAGGACATTTTCTTAGCTGGTTGACCCGTATTAGCAGGGCATCTATTATTCTTCGGTGCCGCTTTTTATTTTTAGGTCTCTAACTTCCTGAAGTATCTTATTTCGGCCTGCCTGAAGTGTCGTTACAATATCAAGAACTTTGTTTAGTAGAGCGTCTTGCTTTTCGGACGTTGGCCCAGGGTTAGACTCAAGATATCGCCGAGGAGTAAGAGCACCCTGAATCTAACACAGTCGACATATGTAGAAATGGATGCACAGGCAACCTTGTACAGGTCTATACATGAAAAATACAACTCAAGGCATGCCTTGGGGCCCGGCAGCACAAAACGACACAGGTAATTGCCTTTGAATTGAAGATATTAAAATTTACCAACCTAAAACTAGACGATGAAAAACTTAGGCATCTTGATGGCGCAGATGCTGCTGCCCACTGACAATGCTTGACGGAAGCAAGAGCTCTACTTCTTGGTAGCGCTGAGGTCGCAGGGATGGTAGAAGTAGATAGGCTGATTGGTAACGTCACCGCAGAAAACAGCGCCGCAGTTGATACGTTTTTTGGCACCACCTACAAAGAGTAGGCTTCTGATGACGAGTACGCTTTTCCAGCAGGTTTCACGGATGTAGACGATTTAATGTGGCAGCCGATGATAGTGTTCCCGTCACCAGTTGGCGTAGGTCATGACGGAACCAGGAAAGTGAGCAGCAGCTGAGTTTAAACGACAAAAAACGCAGGCATTTCGATGGCCAGATGCTGCCAGGCCCACTCACTTGTACAGATTGACATGTACCAACTTATTTTCGAACTAAACAGAAGGAGGTTTTCGTGACCAGGCACCAATGGTCATTGAAAACGTTGTTGTTCCACGTCTGTTCTCTAATGTTTCTGCACATCTCTTGCCACCAACAACGAAGAGCAGAAAACCATAGGCCCCACCGATCAAAGACGCTGCTCGGGCTGCAGCCAGTTTTGTCACCACCCATGATGTGACACTACAGATGAACCCGAAGCAGACGACGATGACATCACCCGAACAGACACGAGCATCTACATTTGGTGTATCGCTCCATGCTGCGGAGGAAGAAGTGATCTCCCGTAACGCCCATCGATCTGTTTGCTCTTCGTCTTGCAAGTAGCGTCAAATGCGCCAGTGCACGAGGCCGGAGTCTCGAGCGGCCCCTAGATGCAAAATGCTGGCGTACCATCGAAATGAGCGGCCCAGCAGAGTGAAAGGCGGCGGAGTACCTGCCGTGGCACTTGTCTTGCGCGTTTTCACAACATTAACGCGGCGCTACTTGAAAAAAAAAGAAAAAAGAACGTTTTGGTTAAGCTCGGTTTTGGCTGGAGATCTCTCCGATGTGACGTAACGGGGGAGGGAGGAGTTTCTTTTGACTCCGCCCCGGCGAGTTTCCCATCCTCCTTCTACATTTCCGACTTCCCCGGCGGCGGCGAGTTCCCAGCATAGCTCCGCTTTGTCCCTACGCTCCGCAGTGAAGGGTTTAATTTGTTTAAATTGGGGGATCGGTGGTCGGCTGGGCTAGCGCACACCAGCTCGGAGCACGTCGAGCGAAAGCTCCGTTGCAGAACCCAGGATCCTGGGTTCAATCCCCACCGCTGCCCGTTTCGATGTTGATGAGCATCGTACCGGCGTGCGGTCGTGTATCACTACTGCAGGATGAACGTTAAAGACCCACTAGTACGCACTGGCTAAATTCTCATCTTCACGCTGGAAGAATGTCACCCGTTGAGGCAGACTAAGGTTGAGGCTGTATGAACATATACATATAACCCAATTTTTTTATTTAAATCGTAAATGACAAATAAGAATCGGTAACAGCACGGATGCTAATTATACAAATATTGCTTGGATATGGGCTAGTTGATTAGACATTGTGATGGTTTGCTGCGCTGCGTAGATGCAAGAAAACGCACTTGATAAAGATTTAAACTAAAGCAGAGAATAGACGAAAAACAACATACAGGAATGGCGCAGACTAACAACTGTGTAATCTCTTTCTCATCTTTCTCCCCCCCCACACCACACACGCCACACAGCCACAATATGTTTTTCAAAATAGGGTGCACGTGGAGCGAAAGCTCGCGCTGCAGAACCCAGGATCGTGGGTTCAATCCCCACCCCTGCCCGTGTCGATCTGGATGAGCATCGTACCGGCGTGCGGTCGTGTATCACTACTGCGTGGTGCACGTTAAAGACCCCAGGCTAGCAGTCGTACTGCACTGGCTAAATTGCTTATCTACAGTGGGTAACAATGTCGCCATGTTCTGGCATGTTCTCCTGCTGTATAAACAACTAACGACCAATTTGTTTGTCAAAATACGGTGTGGAGGGAGAAAGATGAGAAAGAAATTACACAGTTGTTAGTCTGCGCCATTCATGTACATTGCTTTTCTTCTATCCTCTGTTTTAGTTTAAATTTTATCAAGTGCGTTTTTCTTGCATCTACGCAGCGCAGCAAACCATCAGAATAATTGTAAAAGCCTGTAGGTAATGATAAATTGCGTTCCTGGTTGCAGATTGCCGTAAAAACACATTTGTTTCTAGGATTCACTTTGTAGAATTTGTTTGTAGGATTCACGACGGGGACGACGGTCCATTCACGGCTCCATCGCCTCAAGCCCGGTTCGCCACGCAGTTCATCGCACAGCCACCTTACCACGTCTTTCGAGAGGCGATAGTGTTGTTGAAAATCAACGTCGTCCATGTCAAACACATTGGCGTGGCTTAAATACCTACGCCGACGGCGAAACACGAACAAAAACGCTGCCATTTTGGACGCTTCTCCCTCATCTCGCGCCCAACTCGCCCAAACTCGCCTAGGTCGGAGCCGGCAAGCTTTTCCCATCCGCGGCGGCTTCTGCCACGTCACAATGACGTCACAGCATCTCGCCACGAGTTCCGAATATGCCAATCTCCGACCGCCTCAAACCCTCCGTTCTGACGTCACGACCTAGGGAGTGACGGCGCGTGTCGTCATGCACGGCGCCGACCAATCGCGGCGGGCGGCGAGTTCGGCGGAGAACTCGCCTTGATCTC
>JAZHYW010035834.1:0-15287 GCA_037355805.1 Ixodes ricinus | reverse complement strand
TGGCTGCATTGCTTGTTGTGCACCCACAGATTATGCCTCTCGGGCTCTTTCATTGAAGCAGCGCCCATTCTGCCCAACCAAACGGAATTTCGTATACCACGTTGGTGACGCACGCAGTGTATTGCACCACGTGTTTCTTGGGACACAGTGCTTTTTCTGCCTTGTCAACACCGGACGGATTCTAGCAAGTTTACACGGTGCCGAAAAGACCACGTTAATATCGTATCTGCCAGCCATTCTTAGATTATAGGTGTAAACCTGACCTGATCTCCATGAAGTTTTTAAGAAAGGCAAAATACAAAACGGAAAGAGAGAATATAGAGGCATTCTACATAAAAAAATAAGGAAAGTAATTGCGTCAGCACTCTGCTTCAGAGTGAATTGGCGTTTCTGGATGGTTGCCTTTGATTGTGGCAATCAGGTGCGATGTGGTTTGGGCAACGTGTAAATGGATAGGTGACGATGGTGATAATTAAAGGGGCACTCAAGTGGTTTTTGAGTTCGTGTTTTGATGATGACAGCTGAATTTAGATGCCCTAAGCATCCCCTAAAAACCAAAAAAGTATAGTCATACGGTGATTATTTCTTTAATAAAAGTGTAATTGAAGGCCGCCAAACCTCGGATCCATCCGAAAACGAAACCACTCTCATTGGTCCTCGCACGCTTATCAAAAGGATCTCGGACCAATGTGCGCTGGACGACGTTCCGTCGCACAGTGATCCCAAGGTAGCCGCATCGGCCGAACCTCTTTGTCATTCGAACTTCGATCATGGCGGAGTTCTCTGCGCTCGAGGACCTGACGCCGTTAGAGGTTGAAATTCTTCGGCGGACAGCCGACCTGGGGATGATTTCCTATGACGCCACTCCGACGTGCCATGTGGACGATAGCAGCGCTTCGGAGTCATGTTCGGGTTCCGAGGACGACGAAACGCAGACACTTTCGGGCGTTCTTCGATTTGCGGTTGGGGCAAGTCGTAACCAAACCAACGTTTGACATCGCAGCGTTACCTCTGGTACGTGATGTCAAACGATGTCGCCACGTTGACTTTCGCCTCGGGAGGACGGGGGAAGGCTGGTTCAGACATGTGCAACGAGCGCGTACCTGCGACTGCGTTCGTTGCGACCGGAACGACCGCTCTGCGCCGCGCATACACACACCTGCAACCACTACAACAAGCGCAGCGGTCGATCAGCACGGCGACCGCTTCTATACGCCGCCGTCAGCTGTTTCAGCGGCCCCTCTTAAAAGGGGACGCACTGCTACTCAATGCCGTAACAGAATATAGACAGACAGTTTTCTATAGCCTAAAGCTTTATTATTATTTTTTCTTGATAGGCTTGCAGCACGCGCGTAAGCTTGCAGTAAGGCTTGCGAGTAAGAAAATAAAAAGATGCAGTACGCCGTCTTGGACGATCGCGACTCTGATACACGACATTGCAATAGAAGAAATATCGCCACACGCCTTTTCTACGATTATAAAAGACAATGTAATCTTAGCAGCGATATAGCAACGTAGAAATATGAATTCGTGATCAGATAGACGTTGCGAGCGTTCAGGATTGCTAACACTAATCACTTTTCTCCGGTGATGAAAACGCGTGAAAATTCGCATCCTTTATACGGTACGCGCCAGTAATACCTTGAACTTGAGCACACGCACGAAATGCGCCAAAAAAGAAATCCGGGCGATGTTCGACGACACAAATGCTTAGAAAGCACCACTGTAGTCGAAGTCAACAAACAAGACGGCACGGGCGTTTCTGCTGTCTTGATAGTGCCGCCAGGACATCGCCGCACGAGTAGGTGGATCTTCCCTTCTAGTACATGCTGGGTTATCATCGCAACACAAGACGAAAATTCACAGTCAAGGATAAGCGCTTTTACGCGGAACGATGAGCTTCCACCACGCCGTCCACGTTGACGATCACCACCGCGTTGCGACCGGCACGACTGACAGTGCAATGCGCGCAGATACGTGCGCTTCCGCGCATCCCGGGGGAACGGGAAATTCACCCCCGCGAAGGAAGGCAAGGAGAAAACGTAGTCCCTTGTTTGCGAAACGATAATTGCAGTATCGCGTATTCTAAACTAGAAATATTTTACGTCTTGTGAAATTATCATGCACAAAATATTTAAATGAACTGGAAATTGTTTCTTTAGCGAAACTTTACAAAGGCCGCCAAAATTTTCAAACATACGATAATTTCATTGGTCCTCGCAAGTTACAGAAAAGAGTCCGCACGTATTTTATTCCTGCGTGATTAATAGGCGGTTCTGCCTTCTAAAACTGTAGATACTCATACACTGACACTTCCGCAACGCCATCACGCCAAAAATTAGCTTCTCCAAAACCGCTTGAGTGCCCCTTTAAAACGAGTTGAGGTGAAGCGCCTGTCTTGTCGTCCGTATTTTTTTATTGTTCCCGTTTGTTCGCGCTTTTAACCTTTTATTCAGTAATAGACCAACTAGCCCAAACCCAAGTTTTATTGCGCAGTAACGGTTTGCTAAAAGTCCCCAATGATAAAGTTGCTGCATTTCTTTAAAATGTTTGGTGAATGCAGGAGCCGGTGGTCCTGCATTTTGGCAATCTCAGCGCATCACATGAGCCACAAGAACTAGAGGGGCACAAGGTGAACACTGGAAGCTGATATATAAAAAGTCTGGCGAGTGATGACTTCACTTAGGCGTCAGTTACAGTCCTGGGTCCCCTCTTGTTCTTCTGTCTCGAATGTCGCACAGTTTCCGCTATACTGTTAATAAAAAAATCACAACGCGTACTAAAAAAAAAACAAAAAAACACACCAGAAATGACGCAGCAAGCAGCTTGCTCCTGCACGAGCAGCAAGTTCCCTTGCTGTTCCCTTGTGCTGTGCGAGGGTCGAACACATTGGTGTGGACGCACACTCTGGTAACGCCCTACTGTCCAACCCGCAGTTCTTTTTGTTTCTTCCAGTTTTCAGAAGCCTTTAGAAGGCGCAGCTAGGCGCAGGATGTGTCGACTGCCAGGCGATTCGCTATTCGCGTTTCATTCGAACCCGATAGTATATAATAATTGAGCAGCCCTGTGTTAATCTAGACTACAGTCACAGCGACACGTAACGACGAAGTCAAGTTGTATGTTTATAAATCAATTTCTTTTTTTTTGTAACAAGAGATGAATGCCGTCTTTTTCCTGTGCGTTTTGGGGCTCGGAAGGCGTTGTAAGAGGGGATTAAACGGCGCGATAATTCAATAATTAGCTAAAATTTAATAATTTCTTTACCCTCCAACAGAAATCAGCGTCAACATTGCATTTTTAACATAATTCAATTGAATTAATATTACAACTTAAGTAATGCATTTTAGTTAATTAATCTACTGTGACTTTTATGAACGCGCTGGATTTAGAGATATTAGCTATTCACTGTGAAAATGTCGAAGAAATATTAAGTCGGATGAACATTTTGTAAGCCTCGACGTGTTTATGCGACAAATGTCGCCGTCACTGGCCAAGCCGAATTAAAAAAATAAGGCTGCCATATATAGCGATCGGGTCAACGTGGTTCGTTTGGCTGTTGTGCTGCATAAATTTGTGCGTTATGTGTGTTTACATTGTATCGTATTTTTTCACTTTTTTGTGTATTTAGGGCTTGAATGACGAGGTAAACACCAGCGACACAAATCGCCGTGCAACTTTTCTCGCAACCTGGAGAAAACAGAAACTGTTTGTTTCACAAACTTTCAGAACAAAAACCCGCTTATTTTTTTAGAAAATATTTGTTATTTCTAAAAACATAAATTGTTTTTTCACAAACTTCCAGGACAGGAACCCGGATTCATACAAAATCTGAGCTATTTCTGAGAACAGAAACTTTTTTCTAGAAACCTGGGCACCAGAAATTCATTCATTTTACAGAAAAAACAAGAACCGAAAAGGTCTTTTTTTTTTTTTAAACAAAAATATGGAAACAGAGAATCAGACGAAAACAGATAGTTTATGGCAAGAGAGCTGCCAAGCCTTTTCTGGGTTTTCTACGCAGTTATGTTTTACAGTCCTATAAACCTTTCGGGTTAAATATAGACGAAGTGGCGCAGTACACGGTGCGACACGGACAGGAATACAGCAGTGTTCAGCAGCAGGGCAAACAAAAGAAGCATAGGAAATGGTTCTCTTGCGCTTTTACCTGCAATTTCGAGGTTTGTTATTGAGATGCCCGTTCGCAAAGCACTGCTGCTCAACTGAGAGCGATCCAGGATTGTCGCTGCTTGTAGTTTCGCAGGTCCGAATGGCCGCTGGAGGGCGCTATGTTCTTCGACACCTGTCGCTAACGGGATGACGGTTCGCAGCTCTTCCTCTCCGGGGAACAATTCGAGTACTTCGTCAGTATCTACAATTTCAAATTTTGTTGGGAGATGCTTGTTGGCAAAGCACTGTTGCCGAACTGCCTAAACTATCTCTATATGCAGGGTGTTTCACGAAAAGCGAACCAAATTGTTTCTGCAAAGAGTACGCATCGCGCCGAAAAAAGGTTGATCATCGTAGTGGTATCTGCCAAAGGGCATATCAGGAAACATAATAGCGTTCGGTGTAAATAGGTCCTTATTACTTTTCAGCAATTAACTTTTAATTTATAAATTCAAAGGTACAGGCTTTTGGGAATCACCACAAACCACTATATCAGTGCGCTTAAAAAAAAAAAAAGAAAGTTTGTGGAGCATTTCACAACGTTCTGAAGATAAAGCTCTATTTGGACGCATTTCGAAGTTTCCGCTTTCTATCAAGATGTACTTCTCCGCCCGCGGTCCTGCCCCCCCCCCCCCCCCGAGAGGACGATAGGACGAGACTCAAAAACACGCCAGCTGTTGAGTCTGCGGAAACGTGTTTTTTTGTTTTTTTTTGTTCGCACTTTGTGATTGTGAAAGACCGGATTGCAGTGTATGAAAAAAAAAAGGACTTTGTGCTCGCATGATAGATCGGAAAACAAATGCACGAAATGTGCACAGAGTGAGAGATAATAAATGGTATTTTATGAAAGATCCTGTACACGACGCCTGGTTGCAAAAAGTATTGCACGAGATGCATGTAATGATATTAAAAATTGTACATACATAGCGCGAGGGACAGACGAAGATTGTTACAATCCTCAAATGAATCACATTTGGGCGTCAGCATGCATTAGCTCGAAACTTTGCGAAATACTGCCTCGGGGGCTAATATTTTTTACGGTTTCACGTGCACTTGTTTTGGGCCTTAGTCTGCACTTTATCGGTTTTGTGCTCTAACATATCATTAGGCTACCGTATATAATCGGGAGACTACTAAAAATTAGGGCTGGGCAATTAATCGATTAACCTTCCGAATAATCGATTTAAGGCTTTAATCGCGATCAAATATTTTAACTGGTTAATCGGTTTTTTAATCGGTACTCGCAAAGAAGTCAACCGGATGCACGCAGGGCTCTATCCTGGACGACCTTCCCGAACTAAAGGTGACTCATGCCTCCCCCCCCCGCCCCCCCCTTAACGAAAACGCTGCGTGGCGTGTATCCGGTCGTTCTGTCCCGAGTGGTTTTCCGTTCCTAACCAGGTGCTATAAGCAAGGTTCAATGCTCGCGTTCGCGAAGCGTCACGTGTTCGAGGATATACTTTACAGATTTGCCGAGGCCAGAGGAACAAGCCGAGCCCGCAACTGATCCCCGCGCGACCGCGAAACTTCACGTGCTGAGGATCTGCAAATCATTCTCTCATCGAGGCGTGCCTTCAAATCATTCTCTCATCGTGTCTGCAGGGAACAGTGCGTTCTTGTACGACGTAGTACAAGGCTGACTGCGGCTTTGTTGCTGAGCATTTAAAACTTTGGTTTCCGGTAAGAGGGCTAACAAAGCGGCAGATGTTTTCCATCTCTCTCAGCGATCAAACATGTAAAAATCTCATCGACATGGCATGCGCATCTGGCCATTCTGGGGCACACTTTGCTTATTTCCTGTCACGGGCAATCATGCGTCAAGGATTGTTCAGACATCTCGCAACGAGAGCGTTAGCTACGACCAGGGTGTCGAACCGGAAACGAACCGAACTGGGAACCAAACGGCGCTTTCAGTCGAACCAGAACTGAACCTAACCGAAATCTTCGCCGCCATCTTGGATCTCTACCGGAACCGAGGCGGAAAAAAACATATAACGTTAACCGGCTCAAAACGCGTGCGCGGTATTTTTGTTTTCTTTCTGTTGGCATCACAAAATGAATATTTGGGAATAAAAACATTTGCAGCTGAATATCTATGTATTAGTCAAATCGTCATATACAAAATTACAATGTATGAGAAATTGTGGATTTTCGTGGCGCTTTGCGTGGGCACTATGACTAATCACGTGTCACGTGGTCACGTGACGTCAGGGTGTCAAGACATGTTGCGTCAAGTAATGTCACGTCACGTGACTCCGCTGACCTCAGATGACTCACTCCGCCAAGTCGATTAAAATTGAGAACTTCACTCAGGTTTACACGATGTCATAACATGGATGTCATAACATCGACGTCATAACATGACATCACGACTTCGGCACCAAGACTCTGGGTAACACCGTGAGTACGCGATTTTTATGAGCCCGAGTTGAGTGCTCGGGTTCATGACAATCAGCATCGCCAAACATTCCGGCAATGGCTCTCGTTCAATTAAAGATGATAATAGCCAGCGAACAATATCATGAAGCTCATCCCACGCTCTATGCCCTAGCACTCCCAGCGCATGACTATGATAAACACTGGCGGAATATACTGCGTGTTTTTTATTCTTGCAGATGAAAAATAGCCATGAAAGCTACACTTATGTAGTTTGTGCAGGAGGTTCAGGTGTATAGACATTACGCGGTGTGCAGATAAGTCAGCACTAATTAAAATCGTTAATTAACTTTTAATTAGTAAAATAGACATATGGTTACAATTAGAAACTTGCTGAGTGTCATCCAAGACCACTAAACCAGTAATTTTCAGAAAGACTTTCAGCGCGAGAAGCGTAGTAGTGCACTGAAGTTACCACTCGTGGAGCAGGTACAAGGCCTGGCGGGTTCGGTAAGGCGCCGCGCGCAATTTTGCCGTTTCTTATCTAGCCTCAGCCTTGTATGCTCCACGAGTGGTAACTTCAGCGCACTCACTGCGCTTCTCACGCGCTTCAAAGGCTTTCTAAAAATTACTGATTTAGGGTTTTGGACGACGCTCAGCAAGTTTCTAATTGTAACCATATGTCTATTTTCACTAATTAAAAAGTTGATTAGTGAATTTTAATTAATTAGCCGACTTATCGCAAAGATTAGCCACCTACATGATGTCCCCTCGCGTATAACTCACTCGCACAAACCGCGTAAGTGTAGCTTTCATGCCTTTTTTAAAACAAACCCGAAGAATAAAAAAAAAACATAAAAGCACTTTGGTATAATTAGCGTCAGATCAGGCGGCCGCTTTTTCTAATTGCGAGTAGAGGAGGAGAAAGCTGTTTATTTCTTTTATTTTTCTGCGTCTGCCATTACGCGCAGAGGAAAACTAATGGGTGTTTTTGCAAGTTACCAACGTTCAGGAATTACTTCTTAGCGGTATATACTGAAAGTACGAAAATGTTTGTACTACCCATTCTACATGCATCGTTGAGGCACCCAAACATGTTTTCATTGATTGCCGAACAGCCTCAGAATGTTGACCCTGAGATTAGAAGTATTGAAAGGGCTAAATGTGACTTATTCATCCGACGTTACCGAGAACCCCAAGTGTGTGCGGGAGGAAACCTGAAAGAAAAGATCCTAATTGCCTCCACTACCCCTCCTCCTCTTCTTAAAGGGTAACTGCAAAGAAAAAAGTGTTTTTTTAAACAGTATAATTGGAACAAGCATGTCACAAAACAAATGTTGCACGAAAAAAAAATCTTTAGCAATATTTACGTCACAGGACGTAATTTAGTCGGAGTCAGAACCTCTCCACGTTTGAAATTCCCGCTCTGTCGACCCCAGCGGAGTGAACTACGCCCCGCCCCTTACTCTTGGATTTGCTCTTTTTGTTGACTTGGCTGCTGAGCTTGAGCGTCTTGACTTCCGGTGAGATCTGGCAACCAACAACGCACGTTAAAAATGGCGCCGGTATTGTTTTGGTTTGATGGGTACACGAGAATAGAGCTGCAACGAGAAACTGCGCGGTTTGCGAGCACATAGCGAAGACGAGACCGGAGAAGTGCCCCTGTGATGTTCCCGGAAGACGGAAAGTATCATTCGTAATCGTCGTGTGTGCTTGGAGAGCGAAGGGAGTCACAGGGTCCGTGAGTGCGCAACCACAAGCCAACGTTCACGACAGCGCTGCGTTGACTTCGGCGATCTCGTTCTGTTTGGTGCAACACGGCGATGCGACAAAGAACTGAAACGTTCGTGGTGTGTGTGGTGCGGTGCTTGGAAGTACACCCACAGAGCGCAGATTGGTTGTTGTGGGGTTCAGTCCCGTCGTCGTCAGCTGATCCAGTCAAACTGGTGCGGAGGACGCAGCGAACGTTTTTAAAAGTAAATCTTCCTTCGTTCCGTTTTAAAATGTGGAAGATTCCCAACGCATACCGTAAGTAAAAAGCTGCGAACGTTTTCAACAAATTACTTCGTTTTATTTGAACAATGAACTCCGGAATTGTTGTCCCAAATCTGCCGTTTTTATGCTTCGTGTTGTTGGACTGCGTTTGCACAGCGACGTGTTGCGCTCACAGTGCAGGTGTGAATAAATTTGGCTCAAGATTTCGTTCCTGCCCACACATGCATGGACTGATACCTTTTTTGCGTAGTGAACATAGTGCTTTTTTGTTTTGTGTGTCTAGTCGCGGACGTTAGGTGCACCCGGTGCGAGTCTCGACGGCCTTTGAGCGATATGACGAGAATGTAACTGGACACGTTTGTTGCTACGCGAACGCCCGATTGCCTCCAGCCAAACGGCATTCCTTTCGGAGCGACATGGCTGCTGGAAGGCTCGTTGTCGGGATCACTCACCTGACATCTCCAAAAAGTCGGCATTTGCACGCGCCAGCAAGCAAAGAAAAAAGCACGCTAAGCAAACAAAAAGGAAAACGAAAGAACTGCGGTCTGAAAGCCAAAACCCCGCGTCGCTTCCTATCACTAATACCTGCGACAGCTGCTAAACACACACTACATCACTTCAAGAAGTCTCTCAAACACCTTGGTAAGCACGAAACACTGATCACTTCGGCGAAATGATTAGTCGAGGCAGGCGAGACAGGCGGGAGCAGAGACTTCGGCGGCCATGAAAGAATGGCGAAGGTTTTGTTTGTTTTGGTATGAATCGAAACGGAAGTGCCCGTCTTGTAAACCTTTGTAAAGAATAATAACTCTCATCACATGGGTTATTCTTTAATCGTAAAAATATGCCACTCAAAAGGAAATTGCAACATATAACAAAGGTGGTAACAACCAAGATCTGAGCTGTCAATCAAACTCTTAGCCAATGAGAACCCATTGCGATTGACGTCACATAATCACAACTTCGTGGCGCGCGATTTGAAACGGACGAAAATGCCGCAAACTAAAATCAGTCTCACACAATAAATATTGTGATCCACCTGATCACCTGAGGCCTTCAATGTGCCTCACGCAGTAGATGATGCACGACCCCACGCCAGTACGATGCTGATCCACATCCAAACGGGCGGGCGTAAGCATGGCACCACAGGACCCCCCCCCCCCCCCCATATTCTGTAGCGAGAGTTTTGCCCCACGTGCTCCGAGTTGTGGAGACCCAACCCGCCTCGACCACTAGGCCTTCCTTTTTTGTTCCATAATATGGCCGCTAGTCTATCTAATGCAGCTGTACGTCTTGATCGAGCTTTCGTGATGTCTGAAACGAGGTTCCGATCGCGACTATCATCGGATATCGTGCTTGCAACACGGGATAGGCAACTGCTTCGTGGCCCTCAGCGGGGTCGGCGTTTATTATCGGGAATAGCTGATTGTCTTTACTTGATTCGCTTATCAGCAGTTATAGATTGCGATGATTGACCGTTCGCTCTGCCGTGATACGGGCGTTACCGCCGTTATAGTGACGCTTCTTAAGTGCTCTGTTTTTTTTTGTTTCTTTTTTTTATCTGGGAATAAAATTGCGCTTATGGTGCCCGAAGTTTTTTTATCGTAGTCGGTGCACACGCAGAGCAATCGATAACGGTGCGTAAGAGGCTGCGCTGAAGCCGGTCGTCTTGGCAGTTGCGAACAAGATCTCGGAAAGACAACCATGGTCATCCATGCTCCGTCCAGCCCCACCCTCTTCATGTTCCTCTGGCAATGTTGCTTCAAAAAGGTGAGCTTGTCGTTCCCAGAGGCGCAAACGTCTGATTCCATGCATGCAGTGGCGTAGCCAGAGGGAATAGCTTATGGAGCATCACCCTCCCGTCTCCTCTCTCCCCCCCCTCTCCGCCGCGAAACCACGCCGACCCTATAATGCATTTTGAACCCCCTCCGCCCCCCCCCCCCCCCCCCCTTCCGCAGCCCAGTCGTGGACATCCCAGCCACCTCAGCCACCCGTGGAGGGGGGGGGGGGCTGAAATGGCTGCACGCAATGTCTACGACTTGGAAAAGTGACCAGACACCTCAGGCCTCCTCCTCCCCCCCCCCTCTTCCCCCCGAATGAAATCCCTGGCTACGACACTGCATGCATGCCGCTCTCGGGCGAATATCGTTATTTTCCTGAATACCTCGCAATACCAGGCCAAATTTAAACGCGGGTTTCATCTCGATTTGCAACTGCGCACTTACGGAGGAGGGGATGGCACAATCTATAATCTAAACGTTAGTTCACCACATGTGTGACTGCTTAAGGGGTATTCACACGGGGGATGCTTTTCGGGGAGGGATGTGCGTGACGTTAGTAATCGGCAGAACCAGCGGGTTTCTGTCCATGACTCAGGCATTGACACAAACGGCAGGGAGCCGAGAGGGATATCAGTGTTATCAGACGCATTTCGCGATCTCACCCTCGACGACAGAACGCGGTCCACGCTGACGATAGTAGAAAAATGGAGGCGTACATGAAGACGCGATACGCGATTATGGCAACAGCGCTGTTAGATAGAGAAGACGACGAACTGCTTCCCGTAAAGAGAACGACGCTTTTGAATGGGCGGATGCAACTCAAAAACGTGGAATCCAAAACCAGTTGTATGAGCAGCGTCTTGAGGACGGTATTACCTTCCTTGTTTTGTGATCCGTTTTCGGCCTTTTTCTATCCTCTAACGACAGTTTCACGGCCTGCGGAGATAATGACCAAACTCGAAACTTATTGTCACGCCATGCGTATCAATAGCCAAGCTGTCTTGACGATAGCAACGAGACAAGGCTGTATAATTATGTTCGGCGCTTCAGTCAGGACGCCGCCAGCTCCCTGCCGAATAGAGCCTTTTCAAAAGTGTTCGCAACCTAGTAGCATGGTTCCCCACTATCAGAGTCCGCCATTGCTTGGGCACGCACTCTGACCATCTAATGGAAATGAGGGCTGTGTCAGCATTCGGCGGGAACTCGGATTCAATCGCAAGATTCGCGGTCAATGGCCTTTTGAAAAAGGTCTATTCCAGGATCCCTTGGTGTTTTGTGCTACCTTCTACGTGGCATGTCACCGCGTTTTTCTTTTTCAGCGCATGCGGCAGCGTGTCGCGCTGCCAGGCGGATAAACTTTCTTCCTGCATGACGAAGTTAATGCAAAATCCCCATATGCCTTTTATGGAGGGTGTCACCGAACTCGACGTGATTAACTCCTGCAAGTAAGCGCCTTCCTGCATATATATATATATATATATAAAAAACACTTCGAAGAGACATAAATTAACTTTTGGCCTCGCTAAATGCAGTGCTTTTATGATTCAACGCAATGGCTTCGGTCATGAAACTTTCCCTGTGTGTTTCGCGAATGGACCTTTCTGGAAACTCCAATGCTACCATGTGAGTGCTCCGGGGCATTGTGAGAACTGTGAGGGTGTCGCGCCCTTTAGCCAAGCCAAGTCTAGCCTAGTCGAGCTTCCGCATGCTAGGTGGCGCACGGTACCACCGGAACCTAGAGTGCCTTCATACACACGCGCGCTTTTGCTTGAGTGATGACATCTCAGCCATTTTTACGCCCAATCGTTTTTTTATGCATTTTGAAGTGCGCGCAATCTGGTGTCACTCAGCTCGAGCGCGTAGCTTTGGCGAATGCATAGACGCCATTTTAGCGCCCAAGTCACGCACCGAGTGCGCGAGAGTGTCACGCGCTGGCACATTCAGGGCAACAATGGATGTCTTCACCCTGATACAGACAGACATGTAGGCACCCTACCGGAACCTAAAAACCCTCGATGAGTTTGCGTTTGTCTTTCAAGTAGAGTCAAATGCTTAAGTGCACGAGGCCCGTGTGTCAAGTGGACTTTGGAAGCAAATGGCGGCGGAGCACCCGCTCGTGGCACGTGCCTTGCGCGTTTCCACTACAATGGTCGGCGGAACTTGTAAAAAAGCGCCTTTATCAAGAGGCTTTACCGGAACTAGGCGAGCTAATGGTGTTCGAGGGGGATCGGTAGCCGAGTGGGTTAGCGTAGAGTCACTAAATAAAGCTACGCTTTCAGAGTACCGAAACTCCCAAACCTCGCGTCTGAAGCGCGTCAGGCGCCGCCATCTTGGGTCCGCGCGCAGATGGAGGAGTGACTGTAGCTGAGCCAAGCCGAGCTGTAGCCGTCGCCCGCGCCAGCTGCCGCGGCCGCAGCTGTGGCAGCGAATCAAAGTCGTGTTGTTCGTATCTCGACGTAACACGGAAAACGCGCGTGCTCAGCGACGGACTTCAGCGTGCACGGGCAGTAAACACCAAACAGCAGCAGGCAGAGGATCGCGGGACCCAAGATGGTGGCGTTGAAAAAACACGATGATGATGATAGCGACTCACGTGACTGCTGCTGTCCAATGATGCCGTAGCGAACCAGAATATAGTTGAATAGAGAGACTGTATTGTCGGCAAAATGGCAAAGAAAAGGAATGCGGTACTCTGAAAGCGTAGCTTTATTTAGTGACTCTAGGTTAGTGCACACTTTAGCGCACACCAGCTCGGAGCACATGGAGCGAAAGCTCGCGCTGCAGAACCCAAGGATCCTGGGTTCGATCAATACCACCTAGAAGACAAGGCCTGCGCATGACGTTTCGTTAGTAGATCCCCGACCCGCCCCAAGCGGCAAACACCCCGAAGCTCGACGAGAGTATGGGCCGCGTCCCAACCGCGTCGCATTCACTGGCGGCCACAGCTGTGCGCGCGACTGCTGAGCGCGAGCTGATAGCGAGCTTTCAGTTCATTTGCAACTCGCATTCGAACACTCCCTCGGCCGGGAGCGCGAGCTAGCACGCGCTCCTGGCTTTCAGACGTGCATTTCTAGCGCGCGCGCTCCTTCTGCGGAAGAACGCTTCAAATCAGCGACCCGGAGTATAAACAGCGCCCTTAAAATGGCGTCCAGTGCGCAGGGCTGCAAGCCAGCGTCCAGCGAAGGGCTTTGCAGCCCTTCGCACAGCAGTAAGACATTTTCACTCATGCATTTGACGCTCCACGTGAACGTCTAACTTCATTTTATGCTATAGCAACGCACACTCGGCGTGAGCATCTGTTTCATTATCTGCTACACAGACAACTGAAGCAGGCGATGGAGCAGACGATGTCGCAGACGACGTAGCAGACGATGGTTCTCATCCGGGCTACCTAGGGGGCGCTGAGGGGATCTACTAGTGATGACGTTTAGAGGAGGAAACGCGCAGGCCTTGTGTTCTAGGTGGTATTGGTTCGATCCACACCTCTGCCCGTTTCGATCTGGATGAGCATCGTACCGGCGGGCGGTCGTGTATCACCAATGCGTGATTCAAGTTAAAGACCACTTAGTCAAGCAATAAACGACTCACTTAACGACAACAAATTACGCTCTGTGTTTTCCTCGATATTAAAAAGCTTTTGACACGGTCGATCATTCCATTCTACTTAACAAATTGGAGAGATACGGGTTTAGGGGTTTATCATTAAGCTTTTTAAAGAGCTATTTAACTTCTCGCTTTCAATATGTCTCCATGTCAAACTGTCAATCAAATATTAGGCCAATCACAACAGGGATTCCGCAGGGATCAGTTCTGGGTCCTGTCCTATTTTCATTATATGTCAATGATCTCTCACATTTACTTATTAATTCCCAAATGATAATGTACGCAGATGATACAGCAATTTACTACACAAATAATTCGTTAGATAACATTAATAGTGTGATCAATGAAGAACTGATTATTGTCCAGGATTGGTGTAACTATAACAAGTTGACGTTGAATATAAAAAAAACTAAGTATGTTATATTCCACTCAAACAAAAAACAAATCAACTATGCTAACTGCAAAATTTATATTGCCAACTCTCTTTTAGAACAAGTACATACATTCAAATATCTGGGAGTAATATTCGACTCACACTTACATTGGGAACATCACATTGCCTATATTTGTCAAAAACTGTCATATGCTTGCTACATTCTGCTGAAGGCTCGACAGTGCTTCGACTCTTCAACCTTAAAAATTATTTACTTCTCGATATTCCACTGCCATTTAACATACTGTACAGAAACATGGGGTACAACCTATGACACGTATCTTACGCCCATTATGGGTTTACAAAAAAGGGCAATTCGAATTATAACCAACTCACACTATACACAGGCATCGAGCATTTTATTTCATCACCTCAGCATTCTTCCACTTCATAAACTAGTAAAGTATAAAATTGCCACGCTGTTTCACGAAATAGTGACCTCTAACAACCCATTTCCTATAACTATACTTCTTAAAGGTTTCCGTCAAACTAGAGCAAATTTGTCTGGACACTTTAACCTTCCACAATGCCACAACGTTTACGGGGAAAGGCTAATTCAATTCTGTGGGACAAAAATCTGGAACGCCCTTTCGAACGACCTTCGAAATTCGCATACTTTTAGCAAAGCACTGAAGCATTATCTCCTCTTATCTACTTAGATCATCGTTCATCCTCATCATCGTTTCTTTGGTATTGGTAACCGAGTTTAGCATCTAATATTGTAGCAACATGATTAGGAGTACTTTTGTTTCTTTCTATTGACATATGCCTGTCGCTCTGTGTTCTTGCGATATTTTGTTGATGAGCCCGAACTAGCCTAGCGGCTATGGGTTCATATGCTTTTTTCAATATTTTGTATACTTTTTTCGGTCAATAAAAGATTGAATTGAATTGAATTGACCCCAGGCTAGCGGTTGTACTGCACTGGCTGA